>QEAN01000060.1:3801-41287 GCA_006535955.1 Synchytrium endobioticum | reverse complement strand
AAAACATTGACAGGGAAGACCATCACTCTCGAAGTTGAATCTTCTGATACCATCGAGAATGTAAAAGCGAAGATCCAGGACAAGGAAGGAATCCCCCCGGACCAGCAACGTCTCATCTTTGCTGGAAAGCAACTTGAAGATGGTCGTACTTTGTCCGATTACAACATTCAGAAGGAATCAACACTCCATCTGGTTTTGCGTCTTCGTGGTGGTAACTAAATTGTATGTACTGTTTGCAGATGTGTTGGCACTTGTACCAGAAAGTTTATGCGCCTTTCTTAAATAGTACTGTTGATTCGGCACTATACTGGCAATGTAGTTAGCTTTGTATAAGATATTTGGCTTGTTTCCAGTAGATCGTATTGCACTAGCACATGTATACGTGTGGCACGTCGTAGATTTGACCATGTTTAAAATCAGCTCGAAGTATTCTAAGTCCTGATGGTAAGTTGCGCAATCCTTATATGGTAGATGGCGCAAGGTTTCTTGGTAGCAGGATCTGGAGCGGTTCTGTCCTCACTGCCATGTACCGCCTGTACGTGCGTCTGATAAGGACGAAGTTCCATGTCACCAATAATACAAGCGTAGGGCATAATCATAATCATAATGATGTCAGCGATGTAATAATGTAGTTGTACACGAACGATCTTCCGGCACAATGCATTACACATTTTAGTGTGATGCACAGTATGATGAACTATTACAGCCCTTTTGAAGTTTCAAACGTTGTCATGTTGAATGAACCTGACGATGATGAGTTTCAGAAGTGGGAGAGGACCGAAGATCTGTAATTTGAGCGGCTTGATGGAACAAAGTCGTACCCAAAAATTTACCACGATCGTAGCGTGCCATGCGTATTATAGGTATATTTTCATTAGACTATTATAAAATTATGGGTAAAAAATACATGAAAAAGAAAGAAGTACAAGAAGACTACGGGCAACCTGCATCCTAGTATCCAAACCCATACCCAAATCCCTTCTGGCCAAATCCTCTGTAACCACCATAACCTCCGTAACCGCCATATGTCTTAAACCCTCCGCCATATTTCTTGAACGCACCGCCATAACCACCAAACCCTGTACGCCATGTCAGTATGGTTCCCGAAAACAGAATTACCAAGCAGCATCATCACCAAGTCCAGCCGCTTCAATATCATCCATGTCCATGGGCCCTTGTTCGGGTTGCATCCATTGACCTTTAGGGGGCACATACTGTGAAGATTGTCCTTGTTGACGATTGTTGCTGCTACTGATTGGATTCTCGTCGTGTGGGACATTGTTGCCATTACCGCCACTACCAGATGGAGGAGAAGCAGCACCGGCACTCGGATTTCTTTCTTGCTCTTGTGCAAAGATGGCCATGCTGAACATGATCAAAGAGAGGATGCATTTGATGATCATGGTCTGACTGAAGTGGGCCGAGTGGTGGCTGTAATGATGCTCAAAGTAGTTGGACAGGGGGTTAAAATAGAAGGCGAGGAGGGTGTGTGAAAGTTCACACGCTGAGACTGAATTTCGCGGCGACCTGGTGTTAGCATCTTGACTAACTAGTCGTGTTGTTGTGTTTCGTGTCTCAGGTCGACGTTGATTGTGGTTGTATGTGGAGAGCTGGCGGCGGACGCCACTTTTCGGAGCGGATTAGTTGTAAGAAATCAGCAGTGGTTGCAGGAGGCTACTGGTTGTGAAGACGTGCTGACATATCGGCAATAGTATTTGCAACTGAGTCGAGATACCTTCGGATACAGACATCATTCTTCATCGCTATTATGAAAATGGTAAAATATGTCAGCATCGAAACCGGCGTCGCTTGGCAACTGTCAACAAGGAGTCTCTTCTACCGATGCATCTGCTATTGTTTGAGTAGGTTCGTCCCTGATACATGCTAACCTGTAACTTATTCCGTTTGCGATTCAATGTAGACGCGTGGACAAGCTCGCCGCAAGACATATTGAGAACTGAAGAAATATGGCCGATATTTGTGAATAGTATTCCACGCCAGGATTGGAGGAAGCGCAGTCCAGAAGGGGCGCAAATCGCGAAGTATATACAAGTACGTGAAGGCAGCGAATAGAATATTGCCAGTTGATGCAAATAATGACATTGTTGGAAAGGCAGCTGTTGCTGCATCGCATTCGTTCCGCCGGACAGGTGCCACATTCTAAGTGCAATAATTACCAATGACCTGCAGATCTGGATTATAAATGTCCGGTATGTTTCGAGTGGCTGACGGACCTGGTTACATTTGGTAAGCGTCATCTGAGGTCCTCTGGTTCAAGCTGTTAATGGATCTCGCGGATTATGACCAACATCAACCTGGGGTTTGCAATGCCCTTTCCCTATCGAAGATGATTGCGTGGAAAGGAGGGATAAAAGTCAAATCAATGAACATTGGCGCCCAAAAACATTATGCACCAGCTTTTCCTGCATTCTGGCCATCAATCCCCCATCAATGATGTTAACTCACAAGCACATGTTTCAACGTCTACAGATTGTAATCACTCCATATGCCATGGCTGTGACGAGCAAATCATGGAATCCGCCTACTGTAAAGGCGTTTGTCCGCTCTGTCGTCATAGAGGTATGATTACTCTGAGAGCGGCGAAGGGGCTAGTAGTAACACTGTCTATCGGTCAAAACCAAGCAGTGCAGCAGGTCAATCTTTCTCAACGAATAAAGCCCACCGTGGTGGGGATCTTTGGATTGGGTATTATGGTGGTAATGGTCAATTTATTAAAGAAAAAATCCATCATGAAGGAGTTGGCAAGGAGAACATACCACCTTTGGATACTGGTGTCTACGTACACGGATGATCCTTGCGGAGAGCTGAATTAGACTCTTAGCACTAATAATATACAATAATCGCTATGATAAAGTGGTCAAAAATTCTTGGTTTTCTGCGCATCCATGGTTTCGGATGCTGTAATGTAAAATAATTTGTTGTTGGTTGTTGCCATATTCTACCCCAAATATAATATAGCTCATGAATTCAAACTTCATCTATCGGCAGTGCGCTCCTACCGCAATTACAACATTCGGCCTGTAATTACCCAAGACTAACGAAACACCCACCAAGGCCAAACGGTGTTGGCCAACCACGAGCCAACCTCGAGATGCACAAGTGAAAACGTGCAAACGGTTCAGAGTCAGGAAATAATAGTGTGCTGTCAAGATTTGACGCATCTCCAGATGAAGTGAATGAGGCACACTTTCAGAAGGTGACTATGTTCCTTTCGCAGGGGAATGCTAAGACGGCAGATGGGTGGTGTGGTTTACTAACATTTGAATTCAGCTGTCTGAATCTGTGCGCCAGTTGCAGCAGCTTCAGGATACAACGTGCGAATTACTATGCTACAAATGACGGCTAACTAAATAATTCACCAAATTAAAGATGTGCTTGTCCTGAGTCTCCACCAAAGATATCTGGAGAGGAGAGAAGTTGGAATGAATTGAAACACACTGCATACTGCTGCTGCTCTGAGGAATGAGTAGGCCAACATCAGATTCGCAGATTATGATTCTGTGAGAGCCGACAGGGTCGCTGTGACCAACATCATCGACAAGGTCAAAAAAGTTGGAATACAAGTCGAAGAAATCGGCGCCACTGACGCGGAACGAGCTAACTTCAAGAGTAAAAGCTTCTACAAATCCACCTGAAATACCGCGCCATCAAAGCAAACCAAAGCAAAAACCTTCAGTTCTAGTGACCAACGATGAAACACTGGTAAACCACCAAAAATTATCGACCAGGACAGCGCGCTCGGCCTCTTCGTTCGGCATTGCAGTCGCCGTATTTGTCACTGGTATCGTATGTTGATCGCTCACGACCTTACCTGAGCGCGAGGTTGGAGAAGCGCTTCTAGGACCTTGCGAACGCACCAAACCACGCGCACTTGCATTACAGCAAGACTAGTACTCGCAAGCATCGCTGCATCCGATGAAACCGGCTGAACCGTCAATATGGTCTGGTTCCAGCCGGCCCGCAACAAGCGCCGACCATAATGAGCTGATTCTCGTCAAATGCCAAACGCATGATTGATGTAATCAACAAGTACGCTTTGTGGTCGGTGTAGTGCCACGCCACACTGTCTTGCAGCAATCTGCTTCTTATTGCCTAGGGCATATCACGATCAATATGGATGTCAATTCACCTCTGTTATTCTACAAATATTTTTGGGCCACATGATAACTTTAACTTGAAGGATTATTATGTCATCCCCGGTTTGATTCACGAGTACTACCTTGCAAAAAGTGAGAAAATGCAATGACGCCTATATTTTGTACTCTAGATACCCTTTTCGGCTGACACGTCCTCATTCACACTAACGGAAAACGATACAAAGTTCATTGTCTCTGGAAGTGGGACCCCTCAAGTTCCGTAGCCGTTGGCGCGTGCCATTAGCCCCACAGTTGTCTGACGCGGGTTTCCTAGCTCTGACGGAAACCGTGACATGGTTTTTAACCAAATAATAATAATGCTGACTCAATAAGGAAGTAAATTTACGCAGCCACTCCTTGATTTGAACAAGTAGTATTTCGAGTACAATGCATAAATCAGCAAACGGCCGTCCTGACACGTGTGAGGTGATACAGAGAGTCGAACTCGCGTCGTCATCTCATGTTCCATATATCAAGTTGCATCATATTTGACACTGCCAGAGGAAAAACAATACAAGCGAAACACGCATCAAGGGTCAGCAGTTTCAGCATCGTCCTCCTACCCACATGTAATAATTGGGGACGCCGCCATATGAAATTGCATCAAGGAAAGACTATCTCTAGTCTCGGTTACGCGTTCCTGAGGGGACAGAGTAACACATACCAATAGATCTATATGGCGACGGACTTGATCTACGCATTGGGCTGATGTTCTTGTTTAGATCTGGTATCGAGTAGTCACGGTATGGGTCAAAGAGTCTCACTCAGAAGAGGTACCCTTTGCGCTGCTGCTATCAAGAACGGCCGTTGATAGAGATTATGGACCATTTCAGAATACATTAGTTTGCCCAGGCGTTGTCCTGGTTCGGTCGCTGCTGAATGCATAAAACGCGAAACTGACCAAGGAAGGGGACGCTACACTCTCAGCGACACTTACCGGAGCGAGACACGAGAATATCAGTGTTTAAGATGGCATCAAAACAGGTGAATACTTGGCAACGCACTAAGGTATGATAGAACAACTGCCCATCTGTCTAGTCGTCTCGCAGAACTGTGTCAATTTGATGATGAAACACACACGCACGAGGGGAACTGTACTCACTCGCTCAATGCAACAACCATCTAGGAGAATATGTCCGACGGACGTTATATGCGATCCATGCTCTCTAGAAAACCAATCTTGTCGGTTGGTGTGGGTGTAAATGCAGCATCAAACCCCGTAAAATCAACAATTATGCAGTCGTTTTCGTGGTTGCTTGCTGATGAATTGTTGTCGGCTACGGGCAGAAATGGCCCAAGATCAGAACGATTTGTATCAAAGCCAACAGTCACTACACTTGGCTCTAGTGTTGCTACCAACAGCGCCACCAATGCCGCTTTGTACAAACCACGTAAAACACCGCGCCGTCAGAAGAAACAAGACGTCCCAACGCCCCCTGCCCCATCGAAGCTCCAAGCAGGATCAAACGCTGGTAAGATATGTCGGCGTCAGTAATATGCCGTCGTTNCAGCCACTTGACGCCTTTCATCAACAGGTACTGTTCATAGCGAGACTGATATCAAAGAATTATTTGCTGCCACCGACGGTTACCGGCGCAACACCGTGAGTATGTTCTCCATCACGGGCATGAGACAATTACTGACTACAATATACTCAAATTTTCAGATCGATCCATCTACTTCGGAAGCTGCAATGCGGTTCTTGACGCGCAAGCAACCTTCGCTTCACCGTGACGCTACCAGAATGCCCAAGGTGACAGTAGAATGCCCTTCCTCCAAATGGAATGCAGCCTTGGTGAATTTCGGAAAACGAGCATTCAAGCGCTCTTGGAGTGATGCCACTCTTGGAGATGATGCTACTTTAACCCCAGTGACTCTGAAGAAGCAACGCTCCCATTTGAACTGTCAGCCATATGGTGGTTATGGTCAATTTACAAAAAGAAAAATTCATCGTGAAGGAGTTGGTAAAGAGAACATACCACCTTCGAACACTGGTGTCCACATAGACGGATGATGCTGTGATGTAAAAAAAAAATTTCTACGCCAAATATAATATATATTTTGAATTCAAACTACATCTATCAGCAGTGCGCTCCGCCTTCTGATGCCACTCTTGTAATTTTATGTCAGCACGACCTTGATCAACCCAGTCAGGTCGGTATCCTACGTGAGTGCACATCTTGTTGGGCATAATACCAATTTTCCGTCGTCGCATTCTGTTAGTTCAACCCTGACCCGTTGTTGCAATTTGTCTCTCATTCACCATGGCGTGACATGAAAACGTATAAATTATGGTTAGGGAAGTTCCATGTGTTGGCGTTGTTGATCACGCGCGGGTTAATCGCCAACCCCAAGGTAAAAGTTCGTTTTAGCAAACCTGTTTTCTTACATGCACTAAAATAATCCAATCACGTGCGTCTGAAAGCTGATACAGTGACAGCTGTTATCACCATGGTCCGTGCTAACAGTGCGGATGGTGTTTGCAACCAGCGGATCCATCGTTTATTCCAAAGGAATATTGGATGTATTCATTGAAATCTTGCTAAATAGATAATACATGTATTAACATACATTATCAAAGTCTCTACAAGGGACTTATCCAAGGGCAAGATCTAGGATCTACGTTCTCTTTGGACTTTCCTTTCGGGCAGTCCCCAATACATCAACTTCACCGGGTGCCTAATACCAGAGCGGCGGCTAGATCGATCTTCACATCGTCATGTACGATTATCGAGCGATGTGTGTGGTAGTTTTAGCACTATCAGTCATGAACAAAATCAAATCTGGGAACAAAGGTGTTAAGATATGACTGTGCGCGATGCTTGTGTAATGTGTGGTGCGAGTGATGTGGAAGTGAATGTTGAGTGCTAAGACATATGTCAGATAGATTGACAGATACAATAGAGAATAAACAGATAAGAAATTAACAAAAGGATACGGTTTGGGATATAAGTTGAATGAGGTGTTAGCGTTATTCGTTAAGCAATGTCTCCTACTAAATGATACACTTTGAGTGAATCTGGCGGTGCAGCAAGTGAAAGGATGGTTGAATGTAATGGGCGACAAGGTGTCCTTTTATATTTGCACACCCGGAGGCACGTGGCATGTCATTGATTGGTTAAATACAAGGGCGACCGACGCCCGTGCCGCAGCGTTCGCGTTCTTTGGGTGGCGTGGGTTGTTGCAAACCGGCATCTACAACGGAGCATATTCGGACTTCCTCCGGGCTGTTCTCTCGTAATTGTAACTATTCTTAGTACTTGGCTGGTGCCTCCCCCGCCCGCCTGAGGCCAACATCGTTCGTCGATCATTGCTTGGACAGCATCGCCAAAACCGTCGGCACGCACCGACCCCAGCAATGAATAGCCCAAGCAGCAACCCACTTGTATCACTCCGAAATCAATTATCCATCTCTCCGCCTCCGCCTCCCCCCAGTCCATCCCAGCCTGCGCCATGGCACAAAGATCTCGACTCCGTGCGAGCCAAGCTATTCGTCATCCTGCGAGAACTGGACAGGATACTGATTGATCTCAACAGAGCACCCGAACGTGAGAAAATGTAACCACACTACCATCTCTTACTTGTGCCACTGGGTCAGCATCGCGACATCAAACTAAGCCGCCCGAAAAATCTAGGCCAGAGATAATCCAACGATACCAGTCTCTCCTCCTGCTGTACAGAGAGCTGCTCGCCGCTCTGAGACGGTCGTCGCTTCATTTATTTCTGGCCGTCCCTGCTCATGTGGATGCTACCATGCCTGATCTCCGTGCGCCACATCGCCTGCCCGTCTTGTCATTTCGTGCATGGAGTGATGCGAAAAATGGCTGAAATCCATATCTTAATAGTGCCAAACCTCCACCTCCGTACCAAATACACCTCCGAGTCCCTCCCGGCCCTCCAACTCACACACAAAACACACGCAATCCAATCCCATCCGTCCATCTCGTCAGCATACAATTCATTAGATCAGGCATCAATATCGCGATCATATAATGCATGGAGGGGGCTGTTGGAAGCATATGATACCAAATTGGTCAATGTCAGAAGAGGGATTCGGAGTACAACTGTGAATATGGATTGGAAGATGAGAGTTCCCAGAGATGAGGATGAGATTGAGGAGGATCCGGACGTGGTAAAGGAAAAGTTGGAGGCCATAGTGAAGTGGATGTCGAGTGGGCCGAGTTTTGTGCCCAATATAGAGAACGTCCTAAGTCAGAAAAGGGACAATGAAGAAAAGCAATTCCAGGATGAGGGAGACTTGATGGATGAGAAACAGTAGATCATGGTTACGGAATCAGGGGTTTTACCACAAAGTCCCGGGATTACAGCCAACACCATACCCATTTCTATTGTATAAATATAAGCCTCATTAAACATGGCATACAGCACAGCCAACGATGCATTAAACCCATCTATCGCACGGCAGTTGGTCATGGGCCAAAAGTTTACAGGGTTTTCACTCAGCGGCAACTGCCACCACCAAATCATTGATCCTCGCTTCTATCGTGTCTTCGGAACTGAACAGAGGTTCCGGCGGTCTAGATGGAATCGCCGCCTCGATGACTTTCCGTATTGCTGCGATCCACCTACAATAAGTGACTAAAAGTCAGTTCCACCTCCATGTGCTCAAAAGCACAAACATACAAAATCATCTCATTTTCCGTTCCAGCCTTTAGGATAAACTTTGTCCCAGCTTCATTACTGCTGTTAATCCCATGACGCCACCCAGCCCAGCTTATACTACTATTACTACTGCTGGTAGTAGGTACAACACTAGCAGCAACAAACACTCTAAACACGAATGGCGAACCATAACCTCTGTCGAAATCGACTGACACTCGCGGCCGCTTCAGTGAGACAGAGAATAGCGTCTTCGTCAACGAAGACGTCACTCCGGCTTCATAATCATCTATAACTGAAGCACCATCGCTAGTGCCACCTTCATTATGGAATTGGAAGAATGATGTAGATACAGGTCGTGGTGATTGAGGGACTTCTGTTGATCCATCATGCTGCGAAGATGTAACATCGCTACTTAGTGATGATGGTGGCATTATGGAAGATGTTGAAGCACGTCGAGATAGAGATAAAGCAAAGGGTGAAGCTGCGCTACTAGTAATTGGCCTCTTCATTTCAAAACTGTGCAACCAACCACTTTCTGTCAGAACTACCCAGCATGGTCTCCATATTGATTTCCTAAAATGGCCTTGTCGGAACAGCACCCCGCTCTTTAGAACGGCGGTTGATGTCGGTGAGTACTATGGTTGTGTGCGCACATTGATAAGCAGCTTTCGATCAATGGCATGGCCATACAACGTACGTACAGGAAAACCATCGAGTGTTCTTGGGGTATTCCAGACTCCACGCTCCGTTTCAATGTCCATTGATACTCCAAAGTTATGTATCTCCTTGATGGGATCAAAGTTTGAATTCCACGGCAACAGTGCTTGCTTCATCAATTCCTGGGTTTAGAAAATGTTTATTCTCAGGAAGGAGAGTATCGTTAAATGTAGAGCACGTTCCTTACGAATGCACTCACAAGCATTATTCCATTCTGAGCAGTGCAAGTGCTTTGATATTGTTGAATGACAGATACCAATTCAAGTACAATCGTTTTCTCTGTGTCAACGGCCTCTCTCCACAAATTAGTAGCAGTATCCTGGAATTCTCTTTCGCTGACCTCCATGGTAGCTAATTGAGCTCTCAAAGCACGCTCGGTGAGGTAGGGATCCATGACGATTTTATTTATTGCTTTTAAGTGGAAGGCTTTGGAAGGAGGTGGGATTGATGGTACCGTTGAAACCAATTTTTCGTGCAGATGGATCATTTTGAAGGTGTTTTGACGACACGTAGTGACTGTGTTCAGGGCCCTTGCAAAATTGGACTTCATTGACCTCTTTCTGATGGAAAGCTGGACTCTCAATGCTCGAAGCCTCTTGATGGCGGTGTCATGTATCAATCGTTCGGATTCGGAGTACTGGGTTGCCATTTTGCTACCAAGGTCTCTAATGATAGGCAACACCAAGTCTCCTAGTCCTGGTTGTGGATATTGACGATCAGCAAGTCGTCGACGAGACAAAGCGTAAATAGAAAGAAGTATGAGGGGGTTTCTAGGCATCCACTTCTTAAATGGTCGCATATTTTATAGATCTTACATCTGATCCATTATCTGATCCAACCGTATTTCAAGGATGGTGTGATGCTTACCGTTTGATCCCACTTGTTCCACCGAATTTACCAGGTTCAAGTATTGGATGCTGAGGGATGCCTGGATATGGCTCAATTTGACAAAGAAGTCCGTGATTTTCTATGCAAGACGATGTCAATGGGCAACCAAGAATTAGGAAGCACACACACACACACACGTTACACTCACATCGATGCTTCTCTTCCAAACCTTGAACCTTTGCATGAGATAATTAACAGGTTGCACCTGCGAATCAGCGTAGTGCCAAACATTGCGCTGCTCTGCTGGGATCTTGAAGGCAGTCATTGTGCCTCCCCCGCTCATCCCCTTGTTATCAATGATCATCAATGTCGTTGCGTCGAGGTGTGCGGGCGATCAGTGCCACTTTATACAGCAATGTCTGTATCATGAATATAAGTGCACCGTTCAAAATTGAGGACTTCGGGTGGGTCGGCTCACACTGGTGTAACAGGTTTTGAGCCTTCCCAGCCGGTTCATATTCACTATTTTAACCGAGCCGGCAGTCATCGGTATAATTTTTAATTAGAGATTCCGCACGCCGATGGTAGCGGCTTCTGCAGTAGCAGCAGTATATATCACACAATTGCATTGTATGTTATATTAGCACGATAGTATGCTTCCGAAGCCGACCATTACGTCTGTGTCTCTCGTTCGCACAGCGATGAGTTCCAGGCACAGAGTAACGCATACCAATAGTCCTAGATGGCGAAGGACTTGACCTCTTTGTTTTGGGATGACGTTCGCTGCCGAATGCATAAAACGCGAAACTGACCAAGGAAGGGGACGCTACACTCTCAGCGACACTTACCGGAGCGAGACACGAGAATATCAGTGTTTAAGATGGCATCAAAACAGGTGAATACTTGGCAACGCACTACGGTATGATAGAACAACTGCCCATCTGTCTAGTCGTCTCGCAGAACTGTGTCAATTTGATGATGAAACACACACGCACGAGGGGAACTGTACTCACTCGCTCAATGCAACAACCATCTAGGAGAATATGTCCGACGGACGTTATATGCGATCCATGCTCTCTAGAAAACCAATCTTGTCGGTTGGTGTGGGTGTAAATGCAGCATCAAACCCCGTAAAATCAACAATTATGCAGTCGTTTTCGTGGTTGCTTGCTGATGAATTGTTGTCGGCTACGGGCAGAAATGGACCAAGAGCTGAATCGCCATCTACAACAAAACCAAAAGTCGATACACTTGGCTCTAGTGTTGCTACCAACAGCGCCACCAATGCCGCTGTGTACAAACCACGTAAAACACCGCGCCGTCAGAAGAAACCAGACGTCCCAACGCCCCCTGCCCCATCGAAGCTCCAAGCTGGATCAAACGCTGGTAAGATATGTCGGCGTCAGTAATATGCCGTCGTTTCAGCCACTTGACGCCTTTCATCAACAGGTACTGCTCATAGCGAGACTGATATTAAAGAATTATTTGCTGCGACCAACGGTTACCGGCGCAACACCGTGAGTATGTTCTCCATCGAGGGCATGAGGCAATTACTAACTACAATATACTACAATTTTCAGATCGATCCATCTACTTCGGAAGCTGCAAAGCGGTTCTTGGCGCCCAAGCAACCTTCGCTTCACCGTGACACTACCAGCTTGCCTAAGGTGACAGTAGAATGCTCTTCCTCCAAATGGAATGCAACCTTGGTGAATTTCCGAAAACGAGCATTCAAGCGCTCTTGGAGTGATGCCACTCTTGGAGATGATGTCACTTTAGCACCAGCGAGTTTGAAAAGGCAACGCTCCGATTTGAACTGTCAGCTATATGGGGGTAATGGTCCATTTATTAAAAGAAAAATTCATCTTGAAGGAGTTGGCAAGGAGAACATACCACCTTGCACTCTTAGCACCAATCATATCCCACAAGCTGCAGAAACCATGATTGCCGACGAACTAAATGTGATCACGAGAGAATCACTGAACGTAACACTGTATGTAGCTTCCATTCGGGCATTGGACTCGTGCCAATGTATGGTCCTGACTCGACGGAACCTAGAAGCATTGTTGCAAGATTATCCAGCCATCGCTGTGCGCTTCAAAAAAGGAGCTGCTAGACGTGTGGCAGATAGAGAAAAGGGCTTCCTCCCGACGAGTCACGCTTCCTTTACTTGAAATAGTGTCTGAAGAATGATCTAGAGTTTGTGCGGTGTATCATACTTTGTAAACAATGTAGGCAGTGTGCGTTAAAAGATTTCGATCCAATCAATCAATGTTCGGTATCGTGGACAATGTTTAACATGATACTTTTAACTTGCAGTCGCAACAACACATTATGATGCATCATGAGCGGTAGGATGGCTCAAACTGTTGTGGCAGTATCTCCCATTTCTGGTTATCGTGGTTCAAAGTCAAACAATCCTAAAAAAACGCAAATCTTATTCCACGACTGCGTATCGCCATGGAGCTGGACCCGTTTGGAAGGTGAGACGGTTGCCATGGTGCGCATCATTGTCTAGAACCTTTATTGAAATTATACAATGGATCAGCAAACTATACAAACGTGGCATGGTACTATATCAATCATCTTCGCCTGCCACTACTCTTGGCACCACTGTTGCTCCCACTACTACTAGATCTCGACGCACCCCGAATATCACTCGGAGTCAGTTGCAACATCCCATCCTTGAATTTGCCAATAGTCGTTTTGAGGCCCCTCTCAACCTTCCGTAAAGGCCTATGCTTTTTCTTGTGGCTTCCTTTGATCAAATCCAGATCCGCCGAGTAGACATTCTTGATGGATTTATGGTACATGGATTCTTCCTTTGCTTGTTTGATTCTCTTTTGGGCTCGTTCTACCGATGCTCTGTGCATTCCCAACTGGATGTTGAGCGGGTGTTTCGCGCCTTTTGGCTTCTAAATCAAGGTTTGGTTTAGCCTGAGCTGCTAGCGGGCCTTGATGATGAGGCAAGATGCGCACCGGGGCTCCCAGCTCCAACAGCTTTTTCTTCATGTAGTTCTGGCGATCACGGCCTCCCAGCTCGGCCGCATCTGTGAGTATGGATGCGGGTATAAGCATACCCGCCGGCAGAGTTTGGGTTGTGTTGGTATCCAGACCACTCACTGTACTGCTCTATCAGCTTGGTAGTCTTTAACAAGTCCATCAACTCGGCGTCATTGGCATCATCCATGCGGTCCTGATCTAGTTCCTGCTTCGTTGGCGGCTTGGAGGTGGTCTTTTTTGTCGTCCCCATTCTGGATATATCTGAAGACTATGGCCCGTTGTGAGCGAGGGCGTCAGAACATGCGTGTTTGCAACACCAGAGCGCAGACATCGTACCATGAATCGCTTCCATTCATGCATTGAATGCGATGCAGATGTCTTTGGTGCGGATGTGTCTTCAAACACGATTGTTTCTACTTGGGACGTATGCGGCGACGCTGATATATCGTCGTCCGGTTCATCGTCATTGTCGGACTCGGTGCTCTCTATGTTGTCATGACCATGCTCATAGTGCTCGTGCGGGTCGTTGGCAGGATGGTCGTCCAGAACCGGATGCAGCACCTTTCTCGTCTTGGAACAGCTCGGCAGCGGGGGCAAGACGGCATCTAGATCGAACTGGGAGGACAGCAGCTGCTCTAGGCGTTGCTGGGCCCAGTCGGTATCCGGCGGGACTTGGTTGGACACCATTCCCGCAACGAACATGTGGTTGACGCTTGTCTCGTGGGAAGAACGAACAATAGCTCACGAGGCGCGCGGAATGCCGAGTGCACGGCCGAGTGCATACATCTTCTCCTCTTGTCGGCCCAGTGCCCTGCTTCGTCCACACCTGGTCTCGGCCGCATGGACATTAGTAGAGATTAGCCATCGCCGTACGGTCCACGTTATCAAGAGCCTACATCTCAACCACCCGGGTACATTAAACATCTCCATTTGCTAACACACCAGCCTGACCAACCCCCCCCCCCCCTCGCTGCGCCCTCAACAATGCTGCATGCCGGCACGCTGCTGTCCCACCACCGTCCAGCGTCGCTGCCTGACGCCCCATGGAACTATACCCGACCTACGAGCGCCCCCGATCGCGGTGTGGCGCGAGTTCTGGCCCCACGCACCACTAGTTTTCGGAGACCCTCGGTGGTGCCACCGACCCAGCGACATGATACTCGCACCCCGTTTGACGCAGGTGGCGGGGGAGCTGCCCATCTTTATAGAGTCAAGCGTGATTCGCGCTACAGTGGATGCGGCAACTCTTGGCCGTCACACGCAACGCATTACCGCAGTCTGCAGGCCACCAAGCACCTTGAACAGCCGCCAACACCTAAAACTGATACGCGATACGGTGGTATGTGCCGTGTCAAGATTGTCTTGAATGCCAGAGACATTATCGGTCTTGAAGTGTCGCCCCACCTGACATTTGCCGCTATGTGCGAGCGGGCAGACAGGAAATTGCAGACTTTAGGACATGTGCCTCTAACTTCAGCGAACGCCGTGACGTACTTCGATAGTGATCGGCATAAAGTGAAGCTAGCTGACGAAGATGATTGGGAAGCGGCCTTGAGTGAAATGACAAGCAGAACGCTTGTGTTGTATGTGTGCTAGTTATCAAATGCTAGCTGTCTGTGTGTTGTTATGAATCCGTATTCTATTTTCTGAAAATCTTCTTGCTTTGTATTTTTTATTACTAGTGATAAACCGCTTTGCAACATCAACCATATGAGTGCTCATTGATATTTCATTTGTGCCACCTCCAAAAAACTTGTGTTAGTCACGGATATCTGCAGAAGGCGCCAAAGGATCTGTTCAGTATTCGTATTAGCTGACATTGACCACCACAAGCCTTTCAATTTCCAAACGCAGACTCACCAAAGAACCGCAGACCCCTTTCGACTTTGCCTCTGATGGGAGGATTAGATCCAGGTCCTCTCAACTTGCGTCGCTTGATATCTTTGCTACGTCGTGGCTCATACTTGTACTGCGGATACATTGCCAGATGCCGTTCCTTTTCCAATTGGGCCAGTCTAGTATAATACTCCTTGACGGCAACGTCTTCTTCTTGCCACATTTTCGATATGATCTTGGATAGGTTGGTAAGGGCAATCCCGTCATGGACTCGAAGGATTTGCTCATGCTTGTCGCGTCGGTAGAGGATAAAGGAGTTGGGCGGTCGTGGTATCTTTCCGAGGTGCTCTGACTTGGTTTTCCGTGTAGTTGGGGCAGCAGCACTGGGTATCGAGATGGTCTTGGGTGATGTGCTGAACGCACCAAAAGATAGGTGGTTGTTGTTATCTTGTCCAGAGTTTGGTGCTTGTATGGGACTTTCCAGTGTAGTTGGTGAAGATTCGCCCATGAGGTCAGCCACTATCGACGAGAGTTCGGCGCTGAATTGAAGCCCAGCCAGATTTGGATCTAACGAGGCAACGTCGCCGAGCGATCGCGATTCAAGGTACGGGCTCTCCAAAGGCGAGCAGGTCGCTGTCGAAGATGCGTCGAATGGTTGGTGATATGATGGATTCCACGCAGTGGAATACTCCATGTTTCCAGCGCCCATAGCCGGCGTCATGAACATGGGCAGTAATGCCGGAAACATGGATGCATATCCATCGATCTCTTGACTCGAGTAGGTCAAACTATGTAACATATCGCTTTGAGCAGAGACGGAGTCTCCTGGATATGCCATGTACGGGAAGACCTCGTTGTCGTACAGCAGGTCTAGATGTGGTGTTGGATATAATGGGCCTTGTGTCTTAAGTGACAGTTTCCCGAGACACTCCATCCCGAACGAGGCCGAGTCTTGTTGATATGGTATAGAATAGATGGGTTCTGCTGGTGCAGCGTGTGGTTTGAGTGCGTCGAACTCATCTATCATCCGGCAGATGGGTTAGTATACGACGCAGGCAGTAATCAGTGCTGAAGGGAATCAGTCGTCTGAACAATGATGAAGTACCTGATAACATTGACAAGTATTCGTTACTGGAAAGCGTGAGAGTCAACTTTTGGTTTCCAGTGGACGCAAACTGCGTGTTGCCGTCGGGACTAGCCATGAGTGCAGGCGAGGTAGGTATATATTGCATCTTTTCTTTCTTGATTCCTGTCGTCAATAGATCTGCTGTTGTATGTAATCAGAAGGTGTGATGGCCTTTCAACCGCTTGCGTCGTCGTAGTAGATTCAAGGAGTTTATTTCCGGATCTTCTTTCCATCTTTTCAATGCTGGAATTAGCTTTGGAATCAGGTTTGTGGGTTGTCGTAGAGTCGCCGTGTCTGGGCCTGTGACACCACCCAGCATGCCATATGCCGCGATGGAAACGCACTGTATCATTGCTCTCTGCATTAAAGGCATTCTGTCATGTCAGTCAAGGGTGGCTACACTTGCTCGATTGCTATTTTGAGTGGGTTGCGTCCGCTACACCCCCAAATCGAACAATGCACTTCAATGTTATGGAAAGCACCGCGCTCGTAATCTTAACTGATGAATCGCTTAACTGATCGCCGTCTCCCTTTGGGTTTCTGTAGTCTCTATTTCCCACATAATATACTATTCAGGTAGGCCAATAGATCTATGGGCTACTGATTAATAAACAGCGATAGTAGGCAACGCTCCACGGGCCTCGTTGGCTCCTGGTGGAGGGACAACTGCCGAGCCAAGGGGCGAGGGAATTGCCGTAGCGCCGTAACTAGTTACAGTATAAAACCCTCCAATCTCGCCATTGTAACAATTATTTAAGCCAAAATCTCCCGATCCGGAGTCGGTGCCGACGACGATAAAGACTAAAATGTGCGAAAATCAGCGGACCGACCGACAACAAGTTCATGTGCGTACCTTCACGTGAGAAGAGCCGCTTCATCAATTCGTGCCAAGGTACGCTCCCGGATGGGAAGTTGATGTCGATCGTGTTCGGATCCTCGTTACTGCGATTAGGTAGACAGTGAGAAGCTCAATTAACACAAACCTCCCACAAAATGAAATGGAAAGCTTACCCAGAGTTTGACACATATGGCTGAGGATCGCTACCAGGTTTGATATCTAGTAATCGCCTGGAGGAGGAAGTCATACTGGTGATTTCGGCAGATGAAACGAGAAATCCGGCAATGGAACTCTGGTAGTATGAACGCACCAGTTGTCGAACCCCCATCCTCCTGATTCTCCAAAGCTTGTGCCAGTGGTGCTCGTGTTCTTGATCGTTTTTGCATAACATCGAACCATATACTTCATACCAGTGGCGATATAGTTCCATTGAAAGGATTGTCTGTCTGGAGCTAATAATAACCATGATTCGCCAGTTCCTTGTGATAAGTTCTTGTAACATGGATTGGTGGCACAGTTGTCCTGCGTCGTGAATGAAATGATCAGAAGACAGGGCGAGCCATGCTATGCTACATGACGACCATACGCACCCCCTGATAACCGGGACTAGTCGTTCCGAGTGAAGAGGGCTGAGCAACAAAACAACAAACACTTGGGTGCGAAATTTGAGCAACATACCATCGATTATCCGCGCTAGACAAGGCAGCACGAAACAAAACAGATGCATTAGTAGCAAGCAATGGGGATGCGATTGGCGCTGGTGCCGGTGCCGGAGTCGCTGGGGCGATACTGGTAGCAATGATGGCAGATGGCTCGGCAGCAGCCACAGTTGGGGTAGAGGTATCATTAACAAGTGCAGCAGCGACTCTGCCCGAATTATCTCGCTTCATCCACGGATGCTGAGCCCCGACTACTCCAGGCATTGTGGCAAGCAAAGCAATGAATGCCGATAGCATTAGACATATCACCTGTTGGAATCGTCCAGCCGATCGTAATGTTTTCATTGTAAATTGAATTTGTTGGGGAAAATGTTTCGACGCTCTCTTCGAATAAACGGGCTGAATGTAAGCACGATCCGCTGATGCCACAGATGCAAAATACTCCTCCGGCTTTGGTGGCTGAGCAGTGAGCACCAATAATAGAACGGCACGTCAGGTACAAATTATACAAGAAACATCAATTTAGGCCATCGACACCAAGGACACTTTCATCGCATCATGCTTCCCACAGTGGATGCCACAATGATGATACAAAACAGTATCCAATCGAGCAGAGCCAGTGTGCATGAGCTGCAAGCTTCTGAATGTGGCGTCGTAGTGATCACGTCGCGTGAGTTCCAATTGGCATCGGTAGATGTAATGGCGTCAAAGCCGCTTGCCCTAGCCACGTTGCCCACGGAACGAGGTACGCAAACCAAATCACATGTCAATACTAATGGACTGATTAGGTACACGAATGTCGCGTAGCTGAATCATTACATCAATAATGTATCCAAGTAAGAAGAGAACAAGCTTAACCGCAGGTGGGATTAGGTTCTTAAAGACAACTATTCAATTTCACGTTAAACCACATACTAATTGACGGTGCTTGGATCGCTTGGATCAAAACAAGCCAAGCATCTTGTGAAGAATGCCGTAAACAGTGACTGCTAATAGCCCAAAATCGCCAATGTGTAAGATTGCCGTCCCAAGCATTCTTCCGTCAGGCCCGGCTTTGGTGTATCCACGAGCGAAGATGAATCGTCCAGCCTATATTCAGAGTAGTTGTGAATTGTCCTCTCATACGACATCTCGATCCACACCATTAGGTACCAAGAACTTACAATGTAAACGGCACCCAAAGCAGCGGATGCTCGTGGATAGAACAAACCACCAGTGCAGAGGAGGAAAGTAACAGAGGCGATGTTTTCAACATAGTTCTAATTGTGAGCGATGAGGAACGACGGAAGGTAGTTTGGAGCATGTGCCTCCTCGTACGTAATGAACCCTTTGATGGTTGTTGAACCTAATATGGTGCCAGGTTGCATCAGCAACGGGATGCGGTGGATTACATCATGAGCAGAAGCGCGTACTCAGTCCAGGCAGCGTCAGATAACTTTGCAGCATGACGACCAGTTCCCATATCAGGGTAGTTCACTCCATGCTTTCGTCTCTGAGCCACAATGGCTCCACCAGTCAGAACACATTGGATTTGGATTGCTGTTGCTGCCAGCAGAACCTGCGTTTTCGAAATGTGTAAGATATGAATATAGAATGGGCCCCTATAGTTCCACTTCTAGTCCACTTCTAATCTTAATGTCCCACACCGATTGTGGTCATATCATGATGCCTCGCTCCGCATTACATTCATCAGTCAAAGGCCAAGACCAAACAAAAAGCAATCACTTACGTAGCCGTAATCCTTGGAGACGAGAGTAAGTACTTCCGACATTGTTCTTCCGGGGGAGGCGCTAAAGTTGTTGTTGTAGAGTTTGTTGAGCGAGAAAGCAGAAAGTCGGCGACTTATGGACACTGACACGTCACGTCGCTTCTTAGCCAGTCGGCCGAGACACAGTATGAATCAGCACGACAATGATCACGAGGATTTGGTATTGTCAAGTGTTCATATCACGATGAACAACCCCACATCGCCCTACTCGAAACAGCTACAGCTCAGCACCTTCACGAGCAAGTGTAGTCAGAATGAAGTCCAGAAAACTGCCATAAAGATTCATCATAGACTAGCTACGACCATTTCACAAGTAGGGTCACAAGTGTGGTTGGGGTCTCTCTTGCTCTTGGATTACCTATACCATATAAAAGCCGACATTCGTCATAGCACAGTATTAGAAATTGGGGCAGGGACGGGGCTTTGCTCAATATACAGCTCGAAATTAGGTGCTCGACTTGTTTATTGTACCGACATTCGCCAAGGAATGGACCAATTCAGCTTACTAGATCTGATCAGGCTGAATGTGGAAGATAACAACTGCAGTAGCAACGTCCTAATACTTGAATTGGATCTGACCGATGAAACTCATCTGGTCTATTCTCTCCTCGCTGAGGTTGAGTTGGATAGTTACAACCTGCCGTCCGATAATTTGGCGGAAATATCGATTTCTTATATAATCGCAGCAGATATCATATATGATGATTATTTGACATTTCATTTCATTCGCAGGTTACCGTCACTCCTATCTGATTCCGTCTGTAACAGCACTAATATAAAAGGGCGCAAGTTGATACTGGCGTTAGAAAGGAGAATTAACTTCACCATAAAAGATATGGCCCCTGTAGCTCATGCACGAAACTTTATGCTCACAACGCTGGAGGCATTGAATGCTGATCGTGCTGATGAGGGATTAGCTGAAATCAAGCACGAGCGTATAGACCTGCAGACCTTTCCGCAAGTCTTTGAATACGAGCGAAACGAATATCTTGAATTATATTGCTTTTCAATGTAAATAGGGTGGTGTACAGGTGTTGTGCAGGTATACTAGCTGCATTCGAAAGACATTGTGATACGAGAAATTTACCGTTTGCTGAGTTTATCACGATTCCAGCAGCGACGGTTCCATACTTGCTCGACACAGTTTGGGTTGGTGCAACCTAGACAAAGTTTTAGTCAATAAAGTATAAATAATGATGACAAGTTGACGACGTACCCAGCAACGAGGGCGTGGGCAATTGCAGATGACGACGACAGGTAATTACCAGACAAACAGGCCACGTTGTCCAGTGCAGTTGCTGGTGGTGCAATCTGCCAAAATGAGCGAGGACTATAAGAAGAACATATAAGACCATCCATCCCTGCACTTGCATCCCCCCACATGACTTGTCATTGTTAAATAGTGGCCCAACCGGCTTCATCCCCCTGCTGGTGTCGTCAATGACCGGTGCAGGTATCTTCTGCCCCCACCTCCGCATACCGTTATGATGTCCATGAATTTTCGGCCCTCACCATGAGGATCATGGGGTTTCACACTATTCCTGTGTACTCGTATGTTGTGAATTCGTAGTGAACGCCTCTTTAGAAAGCAGAAAATCATCATGAGCAAAGGTTTTTCCATTGATGCTCAGACTACTGTTAAAACTATGATGCAAGTCGAGTTGTTCCCACTTGTGTACTGATATGACATGAAACCGAGACCTCTGTCCATTTATATTCATTGTGAGTCTCGGCAATGGAAATAACAGGTTTTGCTGCTAATATTCTCGTTCTTGATAGATCCTTACTGCAAAGTGAACCCGAGGCGTTTTTTCAACCCTTTTCTTCATCAACATTGAGATGTCCCCAACCATATATAACATATATTAGGCCAAATGTACATTCTGCGCTTTCAACAAGTACATTCACAGGTAACTTGGTAGATGTCTCAAATGACAAAGGCAAAACCAACCCCCAACATCACACAGCAGCGAGGTTGACGAGCAGGTCTATGTCAAGGCCTATAAAAGAGAATTCGACTTTAATTTGGACAGATTTTACGGGAACAGCAAGCCAAGTATCGAGTCTGTGTACTTTGGTGGTGGTACTCCTAGTTTGATGCAGGTAAGGTTCTTTTTTCGCTCGTGGTTCAAGGGCGGATGTTCTTTCACAAACCATCAGAGTAGCCTTCAACGGTGGAGGCGATACTTTCTCATGTCGCAGCAAGATGCGATCTAGACACTACAAATGCGGAGGTAACACTGGAAGTGAATCCGACAGTGAGTGCGTAAGCGGACGGGTCCTTTTGCGAGACTCATGCCGTTGTCACTCTAGTCTGTGGAAGCACCGAAACTATACTCGTTTAAATGCGCGGGAGTAAATCGAGTGTCGCTAGGCGTGCAGGCCTTGAATCCGGACGACTTGCGTGTCTTGGGGCGCGATCATGATGTCCGTGACGCCAGGGCTGCGATTGATCTGGCACAGCGCACGTTCGGGAGAGTCAGTCTTGACTTTATATGGGGACGACCGGCCCAAAGTCCGGATCAGTGGCGGAGAGAGCTGCGGGTACGCATGCTGGGGTTTGTGCTCAAACAGATTTAGCGGCTCACAGACCCGAATCCATCCCCGTCCTACATTGCAACATCAGGACATAACGGGGCTCGGGGCTCAGCATCTTTCTATATGTAAGTGACGTTGGTTGTCGTCTCTAGTGTGCACGTTCGCATTGCAAACTGCAAACGCAGATCAACTGATCGTGGAACGCGGAACCGCAATGCACAAGTATCATCAGAAACAGCCGCATCTCTTCCCATCAGAAGACGCCCAGGCCACAATGTATAACGATACCATCGAAATCGCTGGTGTGCATGGCTACGAGCAGTATGAGGTTTCTTCCTTTGCAAAGGCCGCCGCGGCACGGAGCCGGCACAACATGGGCTACTGGACTGGCCGAAACTTTATTGGTCTCGGCCCTGGTGCCCATGGCCGAGTATCCGCTGTCGGCGAGAGTGCCAGATACGGGACGGCGTGCATCCGGGCGCCGAAGCAATGGGTTGATCAATGCTTGTCAGAAGCCGGACATGGGTATGTTACACGCCGAGCGCGAAGACGGACGGGACAGGAAACAGTAATCTGACGCAAGTCCCGCTAGCATGGCCAAGATCACCAAAATGTCAGAGGTGGAAACACGCCGCGAGATCATGGCTCAAGGGTTACGACTAGTTCAGGGTGTCTCTGTCCAAGCCCTACAGCACGTGGTCCCGCATATGTCGATTGAGGACGTGGTTGACCTGGATATGATGGACACGCTGGTGCAGCGGGGGCTTCTCGTAGCAGCAAGGGACGAAAACAATGGGACGGTTATTTCGTTGAGGACTACGCCAAAGGGCCTGGTCGTGCTGGATGGTATTTTGGGCCGTCTGTTGAAATAAACACGGTGCGCAGGATGTTACAGCACTTTATTGCATCTACAGTGTGTCTCTTTGATAGAGTTATCTGAAGCGTCATGGTGCGATATTTAGCTACATGGACGGATGCAAGCGCGATTCGCCAGTGTGTCCGTTCAATTTCGTAGATGAAGCAAACACCGATAAACAACATATTGGACACAAAAGTTACGTTGCCTAGTAAGGCGAGGGAAAGGGGGAGCGGGGGACATTGGCATTATATAACATGCAACACGGGACAGTTGCGAACAAACTCCTACATTCACGTGAGAAAAGAATCATGTATTGCTTCTACCCTGTTAACGTTAACTTGGATTTTCTACATTTCGTCTCTTTCACGAATTCAAAACTCGAATCAGTGAGCGGCAGACACGCCACAAAGATACTTGTGATTTCACCTGGGCATGATTCTTCCTTCATCTGAGGCGTCTGAAGGATCTGAGACGTTACTATATCATGGTTCTACACGACTCTGGCAAGGTATGGGTCAGCTCAAAGAGCCAAAAGTCCTCGTTGAGTTGTCTAGGGTGCGGTAAATTCTAGAAAAGCCAGGGCCATCGACTTATATTTAGGGTATTTAGTAAGACATTTACAGTTTGCCCAAAATGTATCTGTACAGTTTCTGCACAAATAATATCCAAAATCGTTATATTATACATGATATACCAAAAAAAAAGTCCCAAACATCCAATTTCTCAATATACCCAACCCCCCCAAAACGGGAGGGCTTTCAGTTCCTTCGATTCTTTAACCCAATACAAGGCAAGTTCCCTTTCGTCCTAGCCTCTCTGTGCCTTTTCAAGGCATCACTTCTTGCGAACGACCTACATTCCGAGGTGCATTAGCTTACACCTACTTGTGCGGGATTGAAACAGCATAACATACCTCCCACAGTCTACACAAACATGATTCTTGACCTTGTCATGACATGATTTTACGTGTCGTTGTAAATCGGGTTTACGACGGAATGACAAGTGGCAGTTCTTGTATGGACATGGGAATGGTCGTGGATCTAAGTGGACGAATTTAGCACAACCGCGACATGAAGGCTATGTGAAGTATGAAGGCTTACCGATATGAGAACGTTCATGATTTTTACGAGTTCTGCCAGTTTTGAATGCTTTGGCGCAATCCTTGAATGAACATCTAATTGTGTGGGGTGGAACTGGTTGGTACATGTCTTTCCGTCATCGAAATGCCGATCATGTCGTGGAATGTAATAATGTTGCTTACTGGAACTTTTTGCTCCCGTCTCCAGAATCAGACTCATCTTCATCGTCACTGCTATCATACTCTCCAACACCATCCATTTCGTCTTCCTCAGAGTCATCGGAGGAAGAAGATACCTCCGTTTGTAAACCATGCCATGGTTTGACACCATCAGATTTACGGTTTTCCTTTTCTTGTTTTGTTGATACCCTAGCAGCAGCTGCTTGGATTTCAGACGCATCAAGGTGGGCATTATGATGACGACCTGCGTCTTCAGGATTGGTACTAGACGTGAGACTATTTGCAGGTACGGCAGAAGTGGACGATGGATGGCTGGATATTGAAGGAAATTGATAGCTATCCCAGTCCGGTATGCTGGTTCGATTTGATGGGATTGGCTGGATCGGTAATTGGGCGTATTGTGGATGTTGGTGGTGGTGATAATATGGGTATGTTTGAGGATGATGATGATGTGAATGTGGGTAGTATAATACCATTACAGGGTGAGGGGCGGTCGAGCTAGTGTTCGCCGAGGATGATGGTAAGGATGTAGGTACAGGTGGCGGTAGATAATAGTACCCTTGTTGAGGCTGTGAATAAGGTGTGGCATGCTGTCCAAACATCATACTCCCATTTGCAGATTGATGAGGTTGTAGTTGATGCTGAATGTTGTATAGAGGAGCTTGATGGTGGTACTGTTGTTCTCGGTGTCCATGGTGTGCGGAACCCTGAAACGTGCTTGGAATCGACACACCAGCGCCGCCGATTTCGTTCATGTACGCCTGTTGGTGATGATGAGGATATGATGAATGGTGTGCCTTCTCTTGGGATTCATTAGTTTCATCTGTGATTATGGAGAAAGATTAGATTTTGATTGTTGGTATGTCGAAAAAGCTTTTCTGCGTATGTGGTGTTTGACGTGTTTGATGTCTCGATTAATTTGCCAAACTGCATGCAATCGGACTGTATGTGATATGGTACAACTAAAGCAGGCACGGGTCAGATATGGTTGACTTACTTTTTACATCATTTTCTTCTGTGGATTGATGTGACGCATTATTCCTCGGTTTGAACTCAGATGTTAATAACATTGGTTGTTGAGTAAAGGTGGCTAGGTTGCACTTGAAGTGGCGAGCTTCAATAATGCAGTACTACCGAAACAAGGAATAGGTTATTCTCTTCCAAACTCTTGTGCTGGCAGAATTGATGTTTGGAACACTAGCATGTCAAAACGGATTGCCTCAAAACATCAAACATCAAACTGTTGTGCCGATGGGATGATGCACTTCCCACTTTGACGCGATGCGGGTCACTGTGTTGCTACTTGTGTATATCACAAGTCAGCCATTATTGATACATGTATGCAAACTATGCAATGTTCTGTCAGCCGATGTTGGGTTGGTGGTCATTCACTTTCACCCTTTTCGACACATTCTGCGGAGGTTGCTGATCCGCGTTGGTACTTACAGCAGTGCCGGAAGGCGCTGCTTTCTTGGGTCCAAATGAAATGTTCAAGGATCGTTTCGCATGTGTTTGAGTTGTCTATCATTGGGGGAACAATGAGCAAGCTTAATCCGAACGCAGAGAGACGCGGACAGTCATGGTGCATACCAATTTCAAATTGTCCTGCGTCGTGACTAGACCACCTGCTGTGGATGAGATGGTCCGGTGGGTAGGCGAACTCGCAGTTGGTGTGGTCGCCGACTAATTTTGAGCCTCTCAGGATCACTGAACATTCCGTAAACATCGTAACATCAAACTCACTTGAGGAGATCCTCGCGGACTTGATGTGGTAGTCGCCAGTACACCAAGTGTCGGTCCAGTCACACTTTTCCCCAGCAACGCACTCAACCTATCAACTTGAACACATTCTCGTTTGGCGTGCTGCTGGGTATGTAGGGCAGCTTTCTGAGTAAATATAATTCGATTCGTCTTAAATTCATTGGCCTATAATCAAGATACAAGTTAGGCACGAAATCACAATGTGGAAACGAGAATTGCATACATACGATGCCGACTTCTAACGGATCATCTGGATTGGGTTCAGTCAGGAGTATTTGTATAGAGGTGAGCACGGCATGGACGTTTAGAATGGGCTTCCATTGGCCCTAAGTGAGGTGGGTTTACCCCCAACGAAGCGGTCACTCAAATGATACAATACGTTACCTTTGGATAACCACCCTTCAGAATATCCAAACAGATGCGTCCTTGCGAATCCACATTTGGATGATATATCTTTGAGAAGAAGGTTAGACGATGGGATGTGTGCTCGTGACATGCAGCAAAATTTGCGGGTACATACCGGAGTGAGGAATTTTGTACTTGGCGGCTCAAACGGATATCTACAGGGTGGTATGAGGAAAATGAGTACGAGGTGTGGCGAAGGAGTGACACGTCATCCGTGACCACAACGTGCCTCTCTCCGAGATTGATTTCCAATTTGAATACACCACCCTTGTACGGAGTTGATTCGGGGCCTTCCATTTCTAGATGCATAGGTGCATATGTTGATATGTTGGAATGTTATAAACTCAATGCGTGGTGCAGCAATAGATTTAAGAGTCGGCGATCACCGCCATGATTACACAGCATGCCACATTCCCTTGCTGCGTGAGTCGTACCTGCCAGGAGACATCTTATGTTGTGTTCATCTGGCCAGCATGTAATGCCATCAGGCGGGTTGGTCTCCAACTTCCTGATTTCCGACTTGATTCGATTAAAACTTGCAGCTGAGGTGGCCATCGTTTCTGGGTGAATTTGCTACGGCTGGGCACGGCGAGGTTGGACTCAAACACTGCTCCTCTCAATGGAATGGACCTCCAAGTTACGCTCTAGACAAGACCACAATGTGTACGTATCGTCCTTGGTCAAATTCGCCTCGCTTTGATGGAGACGCAGGGTTGGGATTGCTCAAGAGAGGGTGCGCATACTGACAAAGTCATACGCACTATAGAGCGGATAACCGTGTATCCGACACGGATCTGCACATACTACCCCCCGCCCCGACGGAACCTCTCGCAAAACCTTCCAGATCGTCGCCATTCGCACAACTCAAAGGGCCGTGGCCCTTTCGACGAGGCGAAAATGTGAGCCATGGCGCAAGTAGCTCTGATACACTCGTAAATGATACCAATCATGAACTCGAACAAGACCTGGGTACCATCGTTGCTAATAACGCTCCCACACCTCCAGACGCATCAAATAATAGTGATCATGGGCATAGCGACACAAGCAATGCCATGGTGTCGCTCTCAACAATGTTCCCATGGTACAGGTGGCTGATATTGTTCTTTGCTTTCGTGTCGTGTGCTATTGTACTGGCACCACTGGTAAGAATGACTGCTATGGTGCATTACATATGCATTGGAGGTCTTGCAGACGTATTGTGTTTACGAAGATCATGTGCATATCGTCGATTCGATACATTGACCCATTGACACACAATAGTACGGCATGCCATTCGCTTACCCAATGATTTTCTTCTTCCCCGCATTCGATCTAGGCGTGTTCCAGTATTTCATACCTTGCAGCGGCTTATGGATGATGTTCCTGACATCAGCAGCATCAGCAAGATCATTTACGTTCCTAGGGCCCAGAAATACGGTAATACTCGGGACCATCATTTATTGCGTGGGTCTTTTGCTATTTGGATACCTAGCTAAAGCAACAGGTATGCCCTTGTTCACTCGTTTTTGTGACGACGTGGCGATGTTCCAACAGTCAAAGACAAACTATAGAATGGACTGTCTTCATATATGCAATCATGTGTGGGGTTGGAGCCTCTTTAGTTTTGATGCCCTTTATAGGCCTAGTTTCTCAATATTTCAGATCCCATGCAACATTAGCCATTGGTCTTCTATTTAGTGGTGGCTGGCTGGGTAGCTTAGCATGGTTCTATATCCTTGCAGCTTTTGGCACGACCCCATCATGCTTGTGGGGGCTTGTTTCTTTCATCATCTTGATGACCGCAGCAGCATCTCTCGAATCGAAATCATTATCGGCCATATCGCAAAACCACACTCGGGATTATCGACCTTCATCATTCACGATATGTTTACTAGCATTCATGATTTTGAGCGTGGGCATTCAGCCCGTATTGGTGACAAGCGAGATTATCTATGCGGTTGAATTACCGGGAGGCCATCTCCTTATACCGTTTGCTGTAGTGGGAAGTGTAGTGCTAACCTTTATTGCGGATTTTCTAGTCGGACGATACCTGATGCTGCTGATTAGCAGTGTGTCGTTAGGGACGTTTATGATGCTAGGGCCCAATGTTTTGGGTCGAACAGGGTTCGACGTGCTTGTCGGGTAAGTAGCGTATTCCCTTGAGCACAGTTTTCTTGTTTGACGTTTCGGGGTAGTCTTTTGTTGATATGATCTATATAGGCTTTTCGGGGGTGCGATCCTTCCGTTATACCTCTCTAACGCAACTGACTTATTGTCACCAAAAGCCAATCCAGTTGCAGCTTGTAGCAGTTTACTCTTTATGCAGACTTTTGGGATCGTTCTTGGAATACCATTATATCGTGAGTCGGCTGCTTAGGTGGAAGGTCATGCAGCGGCGTCAAGCACTAATCCCCCGCCCCTTTTTCCTAGTTAAATTATCATCATACAAATCACCAGGAACCAGAACGCCAGGTGGATTACTCTTATCTGCTGCATGTATATACGTCGCATGTATTTTATATGCGTTGGCTAGGTGGATGAGACTACTGCAGTTAAGGAAACTGAGGGAGCAGCCGGGTGGTCTCTCACCTGACTCGGTAGTGGACTTTATGAGTTAGTCATAAACCTTCAATACATTTTGGACTCCAGCAAAACTAGGAGGTGGTCTAGAATGTGCCATTTCATATACACTCCTTGCAACTTGATCACCCAACCACTGCTTAATATCATTGACATCGAATCCATTACGCTGTTTGGTTACTAATACTGCATCGTTTACAGAAGGGGTAGTGAATGAAAATTTCAGGTTTTTTAAGTGACTGCTTCTGATTGTAGTGCTATATTTGTGAAGCGAAATGCCGAGACAAAGACAAGGTGCAGCTTGAAGTCCAAGGTACTGGGTCTGATAGTACCAGCAACCATAAATCATCCATCTTAAATGATTATGCTAATAGTTTTGATTTGAGTGCCTTAAACTCGATCCAAACTTCAGATACACTCTTGCCACTGCCTCAACAGAAAGATGCACTGGAAACTAGGTAAATTTTCTCAAGTATTTGGTGACTAGATTCTAAATAGCCTTCTCCTCTTCATTATTAACCATTTCAATGTCTTCGTCTTTGATGATGAAGGTGACTCGTGGTGTCATCGTTGTTTGAATTTGTACACTCTATGCGTAGACGCTTTAGAATGGATCCATTCGAGTTGATCTACTGGTCAGCTATCATGGAATATGCCTATTAGTCTTATATACTAGGCAAAAAAGACGACGATTTATGCACATGAACCTACCATTCTCAGCTGCCGCATCGTCGAAAACTCCCTTCATGATAGTTCGCCGCTGTCTAGCTGGGTCTTCGGTTTGGGCTTTGTGCTGCAGTTTAGTTCCATTGGTGAATGACCAATAGTTAAGACCCAGTTTGAGATGAGAGGCCGTTGTGACCTAAAGAGATATATCAAGCACAAGGATGCGTGTCGATTCGTCCTAGGCACTAATATGGAATGGTTTGCCTCGTTGAATGCTCAGAAATCAAATCCCAGCTTACACGTCAACGTGCGCAAGTTCCTTGCCATTCAAAAAGATGCCAACTTGGAGGGAGACAATAGATGGGGAGTCAGGATGTACAAGTGTTTTTGGACAAATCCTGCCAGACCACGCTTGCTACATACGCGTCTAGTGGCGTGCGAGGTTTCAACAAGATATCGCGGTATAACGAGCAGATTATGAACGTGCCACGGCATATCGAGCGTATTGTCGCGTCGTCGACTGATCGCTCGATGGGGACTGAGCACATCAGTTGTATTTCCAGCGGGAGGCCGGCAGAGTTTTGTGGTTGACCAGCTTGCCGTTTTCTTACCATCCATCATTATCACACCATAGAGATACATTGCTACTGCAGTTGCAGGCCAACGACAGTGTCATGGATGCCACATCATACCGTAAGGGTAGGTTAGTACAACGGGCATCGGAAGCATTGTTGGAGCTGGGATGGTATGAATTCATGATATGGATATGAATTGGATTCACCGAATCAAGCTTCACATCGCTTATAACATGATGGATGAGTCGATGGATGTGAATGTCCATTCTATGCACCATAGACGCAGAAACCAGTTTGACATTTGATGCATTTGCCAGTCACCTATCATCCCGTATGTCAAGTTCAGAGGTTTCATCTGATTAAAATGAAGATATGTCTATTGCATTGCATTGAATTCCAAGTCTACATTGTTGTTTTGATATTCGAATCGGTGCGTATTGACAACACAGACCTGTTTAGAGTCACGGCCACAATCATCATGACTATGTGGTGGCACGCGCTAGTGGTCTGTAATATTATTATGGGCGTGTCCTGCTCAATCCTCAATCGACATGCCATGTCAATTGACTGAGTAAGGTTTGCAGCGCCTACATAGCCAAGTCTTGTATTTATCAAATAGATGGCACCCTCATGCTGATTAATTTTCGTGCAACTGTAATTCGTACTTGTGCTATGCTTTAGTGCACTTGAACTAGATTGCACTGAAGATAACCTGAGTGGACTTGGATGATTTGATTAATGTTGAACTAGGCTCTCTTCTATTCAACAATATAACGTTATGAAAGTACTAAAGGTTTTGAGACGGTGCTCTTTCATATGATTGAGAGGATTATGCTATGAGACGATTCGTAACAACTTGGAGTAGTGTTGCTCATGCGTCATTTCACACTGAAAAGGGACTGGTGGTGATGGTGGAGTTTGGTGATCGCCTGCGGAGAAAGGGGAAAGTCCGAAGGACGCATGGAACAACCTAAGCAAAGCTCCTCGCGGACATTTCACCCATTGCTATTATGCCTGATCAACACAATATGTCAACTTCTCCTTCTCTACAACCAGCTCAAAGACAATGTTGTGAACATCTATTGCTTTTATACATGATCAATATTACGTGATAGACTGTGTTTCCATTTAACGCAATGATTATATTGAATATATTGTCAAGAGTTACACAGTTATAGTTCAGAGAGGTTATACAAGTTTGTTTGTAGCGGTTTGTTTATCACTCCACTACAGAGCCAAATAGATCCGGATGATCTATAGCAACAATCAACACAATATGTCAGCTAGTGAATAGAGTGCTATCAGTATTAGAATACAGTATAATATTATCATCTATCTTTTTCCTTTACATACCTTCTCCTTCTCTACAACCAGCTCAAAGACAATGTTGTGAACTGGTTCGTAGAGTAAGGGGAAGTTCGTAGGTTTATACCAACACACACGCTTATAATTACACACCACACTCAACAATTGCACGTAGTGCAGATTTCTACAGGAACAGCACGATGAACAGTTCATTCTGTACGCTATTCGTCTGGGAAGTATGTGACCTGCTCCTTGATCATCCACTCTCGCTCCCCTGCGGATGGACCGTATGTGCTAGCTGCTTCCCAACCCCGATCACATGGTGGGCGAGTTCATGGGCCACAAGCTATCGGGTGGGAATGTCACATTGTGACTTTCGTGTTATCAAGGGATAACACTTCAATCAAGGGGATCCTTTCTGGGCTGTATGGAAAGCTGCAAGGGTTTGTTTGTTTTTCCGCAACAGTCAAAACTCTTGCGTATTATGTATATATATATACCTATTATCATATCTGACACATTCTACAGTGTTTGACAGGGAAGCAGGTCATAGTTGCCATAGGGATGGGTGACTTCAGTTCGACCAAGTCCCGCCATGTCATGTTTATTAGGAACCTCATCCGCAAGCTCCGGCCTCTTGGATATACCATTGTGGGGGTCAATGAGTATTATACATCCAAGAAGTGCCCTTGTTGTCAGGAGTTTGTGGAGACGCCAGTTATGCGCCGCTTGTATTGCCGTCATTGTAACAAGTGGTATCACAGAGATGAGATGGAGCTGAGCTCAGGGGGTATCTAGAACATGATGAAAGGCCCACCTACCTGAAGCCGCCTTCCAAGTGTTGGTGTTGCTGAACACACGCGGGTTGATCGCCGATCCAAAGATAAAAGTTCGCTTTGACACACCTGTTTTCTTACATGCACTAAAACAATTCAACCACGTGCGTCTGAAAACAGTGACAGTTGTCAACACCAAGGACAAGAACGCCCCTATGAAGCGGAAGGCTGATGAAGGTAGTACGTCCCGGGCTGGGCCGAGCAAGCGTCGAAAGACTCGCTAGGCGGATTGAAAATCCGCGAAATAGTGGCCTACGTAAGTGGAATCATTTCCATGATGCAAATTCCATGATGTTGTTTGGTTGCTAACAGCACGATGGTCGAATAGGGGCCTTCCGCCGTCTGAACCCGCCGACCTGTCCTTCTGGCTGGCTTCATTACTTCCCATCACAACGGCTCGGAAGTACGACTTGTTGCGGATGCAGTCTGTTGTTAGCTGGATGGAAAAGGTTGGGCATTTGATTGATCGTGCTATTGTTGAGCAGCAGAGAACCGTGGCTCAACACGCACAACCGAGTGGTAGCAATATCACAAGTAGTACAGGGATGGCAGTCAATAATCATAATACGCTCGACTGATACTCTTACGGCTACGTCACCATTCTCATGACAAATCTGAACAATCTGTTGTTATCCTTCTGTCACAATTCTCTGAGCCATGAATATGAAAGTGACATCCGTGTATTGCATTCGTTGCGTAAAGGTTAACCGGATTACGAAATGCTGATAGTATCTAGTGCTAGATCATATCTACTTTTGCTCCCGCTTTTTTGTGTAAACTGGTATAAATTGATATTATAAGAAAAAAAAAACGAAATCTCTGTTGAAACATCACCAAAAATCCACATAATCACACAGTGAACAACGTGAACTCTATGCCTCCCGACTTGACCTCCCAATTGAAACCTCGTATCCAACGGTTCTAGCGACCAAAACAGGCGTATTGGTGCCACTAGCACTTGGTGTATTTCTACCTGATGCCGCAGCCGATTCATTCCGCCCCGACTGGGCAGGTATTCTTGTAGATCCTTGTCGTGATGCTGAGCTTGTCAGTTGGTTGGCAACGGATGGCCGTTTGGAGGTGTTGGATATTGAAGAGGAGCGTGGGAGCGGTGGTGGTTGAGAAAGCATTGATCCTAGTGAGACAGTACAGTTACAATTCGGTAGAGGTAGCCCCCCCTTTTTGTGCCAACTGCTGGGCATTGCCCGGTATGCCGACCAACCACATACCGTCCAAATCAGTCCTAGACGCACCCTTGCTTGGCAAGGCCTTTGCTGGAGGGAGACTGCGACGTACTGGTGACGATGCAGTGCTTGATGCTCGACTTGAGGCACGAGATGAGGGTCGTGATGTCTCAGAATTGATGTCGCCGTGGGATGATGCTCGAGATGTTGATCGAGATGTCTGGAGGGATGGAGCTGCTAATCCGATCTGTAAGAAGACTAGGGAGGTTAGAACAAGGTGTGTCGACTGCGTGGTAAACACGCAAATGAGTACCTCAGCACGCAGCGTCTCTACCATTTTGAGTGCATCGCCTCCACAATTCAGTTCCACGCTCTTGACGATAGCATCAATAGAAACGGACAAGACGTCTTTACCAGTTCTCAGAGCCAAGTCCAACTCGTCATTCCGGATTTCTCCATCTCGAGACTTGCGCAGGTCCTTGGCAATCTTCAGCACAGACGCGACAGCTCGTGCTCTTCGGGCTTGTAACTCATCAATCTCCTTTTTCAAAGATGCAAACTTGGTTTCCAGATGTGTTGTCGATGAAACGAGGTGGGTTTCACGTTTAGATAGTTCCGAGATCCGTAGTTCGGTTTCGGAAAGAGCTGATCGGAGACGATCGGATTCGATTGTGCAGAGACGTGTTTGCGACATGATCGCGTTGTACTGCTGTTCCAGCATTTGTTTCTGGTGCAGGTCCTTTGAGTCAATTTCCGCTTTGTAAAGACTATGATTTCATTGGGTCAATGAGCTCAGACTCAATTGGCATCTACGATCCCCTTTTCGGGCAAAGCGATGGGCTTACTGGTTCCGGTAGGCGTCGTTATGGTCACTCAACATTTTCAAAGTATTTTCCAAGCCTCGTACTTCCTTTTCCATCTTACGAATGTTGGCGTCCAGTGCGTCGCCTTCTCTTTGCAGTTCTTCCCGTTCCTGTATTGTCGCTGCTAGGTGAGCTACAGCAACAACAGGGAAAGACAGCATGATCCATATCTAACCTGAGCTGCTTTGATAACATAGTACGCCTGTGTATTTGGTTCCCCTTCTGCACCGACTGCATCTTCCCCACTCCCGAATTGATTTACCACTATGTCGTATCTCATCTTCAATTTGTCGATGCCCGTCACTTTATCTCTCAACGCCATCGTCACTTTTAATTTCGCTTCTTCTACATCACGAAATCTTGCCTTCAGGATGGTGGTGTGTGATTGAATGTCTGATAAGCGTTCCTCCAATCCCAATTTCAAATTCAACTGATGCTGTTCCAAGTCAAATACGGTTTCGGCTCGTGAGGCGAGGAGTGAACGAAGGCGTTTCAGTTCGAGACGGGTGAGATTTTCCTCCACCATGATGTCCTCCTTTTCTCGAACTTTTTGAGAGAGTTGCTGAGACTGTATTTGAGTTGTGTCAGTAATGTACTTGCATTTCCGATGAGGAGCCAATAGTGGCTTACAGCGCTTTCATTGTATATAGACAGCTCATCAATGCCCTGGAGTACTGCCTCCTTTTCTTTATGTAAGACGTCACTCTTCTTCTTTGCGTGCCTATAGGAACAAAGTCAAGAATGAATTTAACCATTGCCATTGAATCACGGCAATCCATCCAGCGGCAAAATTAACACACCTAACATCGTCCTGAGCCTTCTTCAGCTGTGTGCTCAGTAATGTAGCATGCTTGGACTGTGTTTCCAAGTTGTTCTTCAGTTCTTCGATCCTCTTATTTAAGTTTTCCCGCTCTTCGTCAGATCGGTCCCCTTGCAGTCTTCTAACTCTGTGCTCCAATTGCTGTATGGCGAACTCTTGGGCATAGAGTAGTGACTGTTGTTTTAGGGCTTCCTGATCCAAACGATGAACCTTGGCTTTCAAGTTTTTCACGGTCGCTTCGTTGCCGACAATCATAGCTGTTAATGATCTTTCCGTCCCTTTCATCTTTTGGAGCTCTTGCGATCTATTGAATTCTATATTGATTGAAATGAAGGATGAGTTCAGATCTTGATGAAGACAAGAAAGCGCTAGACACATGCGTACGTTGCTCGCGCAGTGTTTTGACTTCTTTATCGAGTTCTCTTCCACGCAATTCTTCGTTTTGTAGCATTGCAGCGAACTGTAGATAAAGAGAGTATGATTTCAAGCGACTTTGTAGAGCGAGAAAAAGATGTCATGCAAGACAACGGCCATCATACTCACCTCTTGAGCTTTGGCTTCAACGCTCATAGTCTTGTTTTTTATTTCAGCCATCTTGGCTAAAGCAGCATCTTTATGAGCAACTTCTCTATCCAGTCGAGCCTGGTTATCTTGAATATTCTTCATGAGTTGATTTATTTCAGATTTTCTAGCATAGGCATCGGCACCCGCTGTCGATTGATGACGTGTCAGCACCAAGCATCATAGACAACGAAAACGAAGTTGGGCTGTACCTTTGGATAAGCTTCCTCTCAACACATTGACCTCATCACGATATTCAATCAAAGCCATGGAAGCCTCCTGCTGGTGTTCACGAAGTTTGACAACCGCACGTTCAGCCAGGGAAATCTTCTTTTCCGTCTCCCTGTTAATTTCCTCCTGATTCTGCAGTAATTGTTTCCGCTCAACAACTAGAGCTCTCTTTCTCGCAAGGTCTTCATTGCTGTCCCGATGCCGATCTTGTGCATGTTGTATGTCTTGGTCACGCTTTTGCATCTCTTTAATTGCATCCTCCCACTTCTGGACGAGATCTTGTCTTTCAGCATGTAGTTTGCGGAAAGACTCGGTTGCTCTATCTAATTCCAATTGTGCCACTTGAGTTTCTGTTACTTCAGCACTGAGTAGTGCTTTTTTACGAGATATTTCTGCTATGACACGTTCTATTTGGAGTGACAGTTCACGTATACGAGCTTCGTCTTCTTTGGAATATTTGAGGATGGCCTGGTTATCTTCCTCTTTTTCAGCTTGAGCTCGTACCCATTCGTCCAGTTCTTCTCTGTCTATCTTTAATTCACGTCGTAGGGAATCCACACGCTCATTTCCTCGGTGTATCGAGGATTGTATAGCCGTTATCTGTGAAACAGTCATGTAAGCTTTGAGGCCTTGGAAGGACAACTAGGTCATCATTGCCTACGTACGTTCTCCGATGCTTGGGATATTTCTTTGTCGACTCTTTTCTGCTCCACAGATAATCGTCCTAGTTCGCGTTGAGCTAGGCTTTTGAAATGTTCTTCAGACTGGATCTCCCGGTTCTTTGCCTCGTACAGCCCCTATCATTGTTTTGGTCGACGTTGTCAATAGGACACGGCCATTCTGGCAGCGTTTCCAGGGTATCGACGATAGTATGCATCACATACTTGTATATACTGCATTTCTTGTTGCACATTGCGCATATGGGCTGCCATAGCGTCGGCTCTGCTGGCGTGGTCTTCATACTGGGCTTGTAGCTTTGCCAGACGGGCTTCTTTCGCCTTGACCTATAGATATGGATATGGATATAGATGATGTTATTTATTGAATGGCACAATCCAATGCGCGAGCCAGTTTCGCAAGTGTGTACCTGTGCTGCTAAAGCCTTGTTTTCAGGGCTCGCGAAATGCGGCAGTGAGTAGGGGCTGAATTCCGCATTTGGATCCAGTTCAGGAATAGACTGGGGGGGGATCGATCGTCGTAGCATATTGGCGTGATGATCAGATATGGTATGGATATACCAGACTTGAGGCCTGTGGCAGGCGTTGTGGGATTGGAATGACCTTGACGACGTGCGCTCAATGTACACGGCGCGAGGCACCATACCAGGGCAGCATCGGAAATTAAGCGATGATATACGATATCGGCAAGGGCGCAAGCTAGGCAGACTGGCATCAACGCTGACGGCGCCTGTGCCAGGAGCATCCCTTCGGACGAGGTCACCAGGCCGCCAACCTTGACAGCGTTCGGCGCGGAGCGGAGCGAGCAGCGAGCAACTTTAAAGGCAACCCCC
>QEAN01000059.1:37756-67887 GCA_006535955.1 Synchytrium endobioticum | reverse complement strand
TAATCTCACCCTCAACAATTTTTCGAGACCATAACTGGTTTCCATGTGCAAATACATGGACATGTTGGTGTGGATGGTGAAGAAGGGAGATGAAGTAGTGGTGGCAGTGCATGTGGTGGACGCACTTATAATTTACTGTCACTTTGATTTTTTGTAAGAGGGAAATGAGTTGACTGTAGTAGTGGTGGTGGGCCCAGTAGTTTACACATACCTAGTAATGAGAATACATTTCTTTGTTAAGCTGCACAAGCTTGGCCACAGAAATCAAATTGGGACGCCTTCAAGTACATTATTGCTTCTAACTTACATTCGCGAGACTTTCTATGTTGTCTATGATTGTCTAGCAAACGCGCATCATGGAAAACAGTTCAACCGCGCCGGGATAGAAATAATATAATGTTATATTTATTGTACTACATTATTGAGATATTGGCAGTATTGTAGTATCACCAAGGATGTTAGGGTAGCTTCGCCAAGGATTCTGGAAGTTTCCGCCAATTCGACCATGAACGTTGATTGCCCAGCCAAAATCTACATTGCAGCGCCGACCGCGTTGACACCCCGCTTGATGAAGGAGATGTCTACTATCACTTACATTGTCGTTTGCACCAATACGTCCGAAATACCATAATGCCAAAGACACCATCATATGGAGTCAAGATACGTCGAATACATACCTGCTAGAACTGACAATCTGTTAACTCGTGACTTGATATTGGATGCAGTGCCATATTCATCAGCCAACATTTTAGCTATTCTGGAAATTTGATCTTTTGGCTACGTTCGATGATTGCCATTGTCAAAAGAACACAACGCTAACGATTCGACATGAGCAGTGGAGACTATATGTGGGGACATCCGCACGGGACCTTACATATTTAAGGGCACTATGAATTCGGCCGGAGCGGGCAAGAAGCGGCCCAGAGATGCTACTATTAACGATAGCCAGCGACAACAGCAGCATCACAATGCGAATAGAGACAACAGGCCAAACAAGCGAGGTATTCCATTGTGATGTTTGGACGAGGGTGATGATGCAGCACGTCCAACTCATAAAGTCATCGCCAACATAGCAAAGCAAGAGATGCGCGTACAAGGCCCAGCTCTCTCTCGTCCTACTGCTTCCTCTGGTATGTGCAAGCTTTGTACTTCGTCGACATTTGATGGCCAACCAAACCAGTTGGCCTGCTTCCAAGAAAAAAACATTCTCTTGACCCCTATCCATCCAAATCAGCTATGGCTCAAGCTCCTCGTAGTATTCACGTCTCCTCATTTGCTGAAGTATGCTCCATACCTCGACTTCATGCATTGTAGCGTACTCTAATCCTCACTGCCTCCTAGTCGCGAGCGTTTGAGATTCAGACCATGGAAAAGGCTCTCGACAATGCAACGTATGCCATATTGAACTGCCTTCGTGTGCGCTGCAGAGCCTGGCTCAAATTCTCACAAACACATGTAGTGAATTCACTGGCAAACAACGAGTCTACCAAACGCTTCCTCGACATATGCGTCGAAGAGCTGCATCCCACAACGTCAAGAGGCTTCCAAGGCGGGTTCAGCAGCGGGCAAAAACTCAAGTAAGACGGGCCACCCTTGGCAGAATGCGTGCAGGAAATGTTCACAACTATTGTAGGAAGCGAATGAACCACCTAGAAGAGAACGGAAACCATCGAAACGACGAAAGAAGTTAGTGAAATCAACCCAGGAGGAATATAAAAGTCGTCAATGTATGTATGCATCAGCAGAGGCAAAACAAAACGACGAACCGCCGACCAGGTATTCACATGCGACGAACTTAGTGACAAAGCGATGGTTGGAAACCCATGTATGGCATGCAAAGAGAATGAAAATGGTGGAATTGTGGGGTTACCGACTGGTATGCATTTTTGTTTATTCATTTCTATGGGGTTTTACTGATAGTTAAAAAACCAGGCCGACCATCCAAATGAAAAGAGTCTGCGATCATCCTTCAGGGCAGGCAAAACACAATGTTGTATACACGACGCATCATATATTGGAACACTCGAGATATCCGGATCGTTAAACCCAATCAAAAATATTTTGGACTCTGTGACTGATCCGTCCATGATTCCCGTTACTTCGGCCAGGTATTAAAAGTTCTGTTTACCGTCTTTCTTAACGTAGTCAAACCCAGTTAATTGCTAATGCAGACATACATCTGGTGTAAAATCTGGTGAATCGTACTTGTACACTGCCAATCAGTTTCCATTTGGTGCCGTCTGTCCCTTTACTTTCATATGGAAGCCTCTGGAAGCAGATAATTCGAATGACGAGAATGTGGAAAGGGCGCTATGGTTGTTCATCCATCCTTCGGCCTACAGAGAAGCTTACAACGAGCTGGAAAACATTTGCACGAGAGCCACCGGTACGGATATCTCTTGAAAACATTGCTATGCTAATTTGCAACTGAAGAAATAGGTGTTTCAGTTAAACGACTGGACACGGAACTTGTGCGATTCGAACTCAGCGGTCCTCGAGCTCATGCTATCTTGGAAGAAACCTTACAAATACCTTCTGAAATGAAAGAGATGCCACCACATCAGGTACCGTATCAATTGTACTGAACCCCCGACTCGTGTCCCTCGACTTGACCAGCGTTCAACGGTAGATATGGTCCGATTTACTGTGTCTCCGTACCCCCGTGTCACTGCCTCCGGGGGTTGTTTTTGGACTGACTGTTGACGATCCTCGGCTGAGGTGATGCAAACAAGCCAAGTGTTATATCGTTTGATTGTTTCTCACCAACACACACATGTCACTTATTCAGTTTCCCACCCAAGATCCCCTCAAGGCCCGACTACACGCCATCTGGTGCACAAGCCAAAATCGATAGTCATTTGATGAATTGGCCCATGAATGCTTCAAAATCAGATCTGTGGGATGCGACTGTCCGCGGACGAGTTGCTGTCTGTAGCGCATCGGAATCTGAATTGAATCATAGGCGATCTCAGGTATATATAAATTTAGGCGAAAAACAAGTAATTTCGATCTGAACTCACACGTCAACTCGCAGCATTTGATTCCGGGAACAAAAGTGATACCGACTGAAAAAGATGCACGTGTTCCGGTACTGCTCATTCAACGGGCCGCTGCATATTGTACTCAAGACACGAACGTCTTGCGGCGCTCCCGTGGCTTGGCAGATGGTTGGGATGTAATCGTACCCAAGGAATGGGGCCGTGCATTTTGGAAGTCTTTTATATTTGCCGGTGCTCGTGCTGGAGGTACGCCTTAACAATTATGCGACTCGAAGAAGAATGGAGTGGAACACCAAGGCAACCATAGGTTTAAGAGAACGTCACAGCTCGTGGTTCGAATCAGGCCTCCCATGCTTCCCATACGAATACCCAGAAACAAACGCGGGAAGGCGTTATAGCATGGGTATCCAGCGGAGGGAAGAAGAGAAATGGGAGAGAAGGCCACCTGCAAAACGAATCAGTTTCGCGAAGTTGGGAGTCAAATCACCCTTCAGACCGCCCTTTGAAACGCTCGTTCCTTCATTGCCTGATAAATTGAATGTAAATCAGTCTGATACCAATCCTCATGCTAGTCAGAATGATGATAGAGGAATCTCCAAGGAGGCTGCAAGCGAATTTGATGCTGCTGTTGCCATGGGAATGGGAATGGAAGTGGATATTGAAACTGTATTAGGTCATGATGAAGAGCCGAAAGAGTACGATGACGTGGGTGCGTGCAAGATGGATACGGCTTCTGATGATGAACATGACAAGTTACCAGAGAATAATGAGCAGCCCGTTGAAGTGCATGCAGAAGTAAACGCTGTAACCATCATACCATTCTGCGTTGCATCGTCCAGAAACATCATTCGTAAACTCATCACTAGTCTTTCCACCTGCACATCACTGCAGCAACTCGACGAATCCATAACAGACATAATTTCATTGACACGCGCGTCACGCAATCTAGCACCCCTCCCCCCGCGCCTACAATCACCACCGCCGTTTAAACCGATACGTTTGATAGATACCATGTTGGTCAGGGTAAGAATCGAGATGATGGGAGCAGGACGACCAGTTGATAATGCAATTTTATTTATTGCTAGTCATGAGGAGTACGAGTATTGGATAAAGGAGATGAAGAAGAATGATTGGGAGAAACAGCTGTTGGGTGGTAATGGTGGTGGCGGCGCAAAGACCGTGAGTTGCACGCCTTTGTTCGAGACGGGGATTTCCAACATCCATGCACGATAGGATGTCATACCATCAGATACAATGATATCAGGGTACGTGATAACAGGACATTTCTCGCTATCCCAAGCCAAAGGAGTTTGTATTGGGAGTTGCACTTTGAAATCTCTTTGGATGATCCAACAAGATGCAGTAAAGTAAGGACGTGCTGCGTTCGGCCCTCTATGCAGGCGTTTGGCGCTGATAGATGCTACGGATAGGTACAAACGAGACTATGATAATTTTATTCTCGTGCGAAATCCAACTGGTCGATTATGTCGTCCGGCGACTTTCACTGTTATTGCATAGAGTGAACATGCATTGTTAGAGATTAGAACTGATGTTGGCCGGTTGACTGCAGGGCTCACTTCATATCGTAACCAAGCGCACGTACCCCAGTGTCTCACGGACGTGAGCTTTCGGTTGTATTAGTGCGGGCAATGCAGAGCCACATATATATTTGACGTGGTGTGCACGATAATAAGAGAGGACACGTCACGGGTGCGTCAGCTCCACGTCATCGTTGTATGGTTTGCTGACTTGGGAAAACGGGGTTGGTTGTAAATCAACCTTTTTCTAGGCCGCGGCATACTGCCAAGTAAGCCAACTCTCCAAGAAACACATGGATTACTTTTAGTCTATCTTTATATGTCCACTTATTACCTCCATGTTTGGTTGCGTTGGGAAAGTTTGAGGAATAAGTCAAGTCATGAACTATTGTATTTGTAGGCGCTTTGTACGATGAGAGCACGTTGTACAACCTTTCTGATCATATAAACCCTTGAATATCTCATTTTCAAAGGATTAGAAAGTACTTTGAAAGTATTGGCCATGGAAGCAGCCCTGATCTAAAATTCAGAATTGGAGCACATCAGATTAAGGAGTAGTGGAATATGGCTAGTCGAGCAGTATTGAGGATGTCCCTAACGATACAGCAATTGCCATGTACGTAGTTGTGGACGATGCTAAATTACCAGACTACGTCTTTCTGTCATCTTTTGATATGATTCAAAACCTATATCGGAACATTCTACTATCTCAACATTCTCAACTAGATCGCATACTTCATGATAGTAGATCTGCGCTACGTCCCCTGCATACAAGAATATGGATGCAGTGCGCATCAACGTCAAAACATCAGCTTCACTCATTAACCACATCAAACATACTGTATATCAGCAGACAATATAATAGAACGGGGATACGTCAACACCAGTCATCGACTGTGACTCGTATAGAAACAGCTAGTCCTGAAGTAGTTGCCCCAGCATCATCAGCTCCGGATGACGTGGCAGCTAAGGCGCAAGCGCAAACGGAACCAGCAATATCTACATCAACCAATGCATCCCATACTAGCAGCAGTACTTCACAAGTCGAACTGCCTCCATCCACCTCCCTACCAAAAATAAGAAAGGACGAAACACCAGTGGAAAGAGCAGTCCGCGTAGCCAAAGACGGAGATCTGGCAGCAATGGAAAATGCATGGCAAGAAGCCGAACTCGAGGATACAAGCCCGAAAGAAAAGAAATCCATAACGCAGAGAGTGAAAGATGAGTTGGTACATTATTGGCATGGGACGAAATTGTTGGGTGCCGAAATTGCAATCAGTAGTAGAATTATGTGGCAGCTTTTGCATGGCCATAAGTTAACGAGAAGGGAGCAGAGACAGGTATGCTTGAGGATTATATGAAGGGGTTGCGCAAAAATGCTGACGTCATGCATCATAGTTACGAAGGACTACGGGTGACATGCTGAGACTGGTCCCATTCTTAATTTTTGTCATTGTGCCATTCTTGGAGTTTGCGTTGCCGATCGTCTTGAGATTCTTCCCAAATATGCTCCCGTCGACATTTGAGAGCAAGTTTGATGAGGTACTTACAGTTGCAATCCCATTTGCTGCTTGTCCGGGTCATGGTCTAATACTACTGACATGTTTCTAGCAAGCGAAGAAGAAACGACTGCTGAAAGTTAGATTAGAAATGGCTAAATTTTTGCAAGATACAATCGAAGATATGTCTGTTGCAGGCACGTCTAGAGCTGAGGCGGCGAAAGAATTTAGTGATTTCTTTATGAAGGTATGAGCTCTGGTCTGGCTCTGCTTCTGCTACGTTGTCCTCATTCCCCCTCCATCTGTAGTATCGATCATCGGGAGAGCAGCCAGCCATTGAAGAGATCATTAAGATTGCACGCAAATGTAAAGACAATCCCACTCTCAATAACTTGTCAAGACCACAACTAATTTCCATATGCAAGTACATGAACATCAATGCGTTCGGTACGGACAATTTCTTGAGACATCAGATCGATCGTAAAATGAGAGCATTGAGGGCCGATGATAAGGTTTGTAGACAGTCTGATCATCCTTCGACGGGTCTTCCCTCTCGCTCATCATAGAAACATTGTTTAGGTCATCGCTGAAGAAGGTATAGAGTCACTAAATGTCAAAGAGTTGCAGCAGGCCTGTGCATCTCGTGGTATACGTACAGTAGGAGTATCGATAGCCCGATTACGATCAGAACTTGCACAATGGCTAGAGCTACATCTTAACAACCAGATACCATCAACTCTGCTGATCATATCTCTTATGGCGTCATATGCCCGACTTAAGCAGCTTCCGATGATAAAGTCTGTAGACAGTCCGATCATCCTGGATGAAATCATGGTGCTGGCGGAACAGGCTGATTCTGAAGGTGTCGGCGTTGTAGTCAAGGATGAGCAGGACGAGAGGAAGGATGGTAGGGATGTAGAGGACGTTTCTGAATCTACGAGTGCCGTATCACCCTCTAGTACTAGAACTGATACCAAAGCTTAAATATAGCAGTAATTGTTTAAAAGAATCTGATAAAAGCGTGCAAGATAGCAACAGCGATACACTTGCTGCTCGGGACAATTTAAATGTATTTTGAGTTGCTATACGATAGTAAACAGAGTGCAACCATTCGTCGAGACTCGATATTGACAAGAGACGCTGATGTTGATTAGAACTGACCCCTATTGTACGACGTGCTGTTAGCACCCATAACATCCATGAAGTTCATTTCACTTGCGTAGGTCAATACTTCGAGGAATTTCGTCAACAGTAATAGAATAGAGTACATTAATGATAACTGATACAGTGTATCACTCGTTGTGGATCTTTTCTCGACCTCTTATCTTTTTGTGAGATAAGAGTATGTGGAAGCAAATCTAGTGAAGTAGTAAGGAGAATAGAAGGCACACCTCTGAGTCTTGTCCTTCCTCGTATCACACTTTGGCGCTACGCCCTTTATGCTTCAGTCTCTCCGGATCCAAGGCAACTAGAACAAACTAGTGCGGCTTTTTCCATCCGCTGGCACATTACTTGACACTCTGAACAATTCATAACTAGAGGAATATACGGTATACCGCCTTCAGAGATGACTGCTTCTCGACCATTACCATCGCCATGGACTCCCAAACCATCCCTCCTACTACCCATTCGCCAAGTGCTGGCTCATGTCTTCTCAACCTGCATCATGATCATTCTCACTGTCTATGCACTGGTGTCTACCGCCAATGATCCCATAGAAGTCGCCCCAAAGGAGAAGAAGGAGTGCGTCCGAAGAGTATCGTCCAGTCCTCGTCAAACCCTGAATTTGCTAGCTGAAGAAATGAATGTCAACGCACCACACACGCCAAGGATCCATGGTGCCAAACTGGATGGACTGGTCGATGTATTCGGTATCAAGGCCGCCCTGGGCCCTAAGCGCATCATCTCGCACCCCCTTGCAGATCCAGGTACGTGGTCCACTCTGGTTTCGGAGATGGTGTGGCTCCACGAAACCTTAATGACGGGCACCTGCATGATGCTGATGCCGATTATGTGTATATGCTGATTCAAAAGCATGAAATCATAGTAACTGAGCAACTGCGGAAACCTCACAACAATGCCGAATACTATGCACTTTTCCATGGATACCATTGCGACACACATAGAGTCATCACCGTGGATGGCTTTTCATTATTATTACATAGAATACGTATCAAATCACACTTGTCAACCACGCAGAAGCAGACTGTGCTGGTTCAGCATGGCCTTTTCCAATCCGCCGGAGTGTTTGTGACGAACGGTACGAGTGTATTGCTCGCATCCGAAATTGACCATACGAATTCCTGACCTATTTGTAATAGGTCAGAAGCAATCCCTGGCTTTCTATCTTGCGGACTTGGGATATGATGTGTGGTTGGGCAACAACCGGTTAGTCCCCGATTGAGCCATCATGACGTGACGCCTCACATTCCACCTCATTGTAGGTGTGTGGAAAAGAAACATGCTACATTATCTTCATCAGATGTCGAATTTTGGGACTGGTCTCTTGATGAATTGGCTCGCTACGATTTTCCAGGTATGACGAATGCTTCCCTCTTATGGTGCGTTGAAGCGATACTTAGTCAATACTTTTGTCAACACTTTTTACTCTTCTGAATATTCAGCTCTGGTGGATTACGTGCGGAAAACGGCTCAAGTTGAAAAGATTATATATGTCGGCCATTCTCAGGGCAATGCTCAGGCATTCTTGGGGTGCAAATTAGATCCTAGAATTCCTGAAAAGATTTCATGTTTTGTCGCTCTTGCCCCTACTGCTTATATTGGGCCACTTCTTGAGTAAGTGTTTCCAAAAGTGGCAGGTCAACAGCTAGCTGATGTTCCTCCTAAATAGCTCCGCCCCAATGAAGTATTTGATTGAAATGAATCTATCGATATATCAACCCATCTTTGGAGTTAAACAGTGAGCTTTCTTGCTGGTGACGACAGCCATGTGTCATGTTTCCTGCTCACCTTTTTTCGCTCATGAGAACCAACTATTACGTAGGTTCCTGCCGATTATGGACTCTGTTCAAGAGTACTTGCCAGCATCATGGTTCATGCGTCTTGCCTACTCCATGTTCTCATACCTGTTTTCATGGTAAATTCCCATTTGTCAATGTCATTAAGGACATGTTAACCTGAAGTGTGTGGTTGTAGGCACGACTACAATTGGGATGAAATTCACAAGAATCACTACTTCCAGTTTACTCCCAGACCCACTTCTTCCAAGGGTAGGTTTTCCAAGTCCGGCCTTGACGCCTAACTTGCTGACATTCAGCTCTCGACTACAGCAATATTACATTGGTGTAGATGTGCAAGACTGAGGACACTGGCTCCATTCTCGCAGGTCTTTGACGAATCGTATTCAAACGACAGCTACAATCGATGTAGTCCGAGCTATGACTTTTCATGTTTAGGGGACATGCCTGTTGCGCTCTTTTACGGATCTCGAGATTCAATCATTGACGGAGACCGAGTCATGGCAAGTTAAAGTGGTCAACTGTATTGTTGCCGACACGGACTGACTGTAATCATGCAATGTTTGCAGAGAGAAGCACGTGGGAAGTGTAATCTGGTTTATGGTGAACATCTCGACGGTTATGAACATCTGGACGTCATCTGGGCCTTGGACGCAAAGCAGAGAGTGTTTGATCCAATGGTGATGATCTTTGACAAGTTGCGAGAGGAGCGAGGAAATGTCACTATTAATAATAACGCCACCACCACCACCGCCACTGTGAATACTTACCAATAAGGACCATCCTTGTTTATTTATTTGATCTAGTAATTTATGAATGTAGCGTCTTAAGCACTTCAGTGTTGATCACTCCTCCCTACTTGTGAACTATAATAGAATTTGTAATAAACTTATCCACCTGTATTGATAAATATAATAATCCGCGGTTATCAGTGGTGTTTCCTTCAGGTTGATCAAATTATATGGATGCTGTTTGAGTGCTAACACTGGATACAATAGGGGTCAATATAGATCAACTGGGACAATAACAACATGGATGGTCAGGACCAGGATAGCTCAAGCAAGAGAGAAGATGTCTCGACAGATACGCATGAATTAAATACAGAGACTAACAGCCTTCAGCAGAATGGAGAAAGCACTGAACTGCCGTCAGTCGAAGAGGACTACACAAACAATGAAGGCAAAATCCCCAAAGCCCAAAAGGCTGCCGTTGTATTCGAGGCAGGTGATCTAATCGCATACCTTCACGTGTCTCATTCAGCTTTTCATCGCAGCCAGTCATCGCGATATTTGCTGACGCACCGTTCCGACATCTACAGCTGGGACATCCAGTCGTGTACAAAACAGACTGGCCTGTTTCAAAACCAGGTACCGGCGAGGTACTCGTTCACGTCATACGGACTGGTGTTTGTCACAGGTATGACCCTTGAGCATTCACACCAGAGCCGGATGTAGTAACCTGTTGCTATCTCTGGCTGTAGCGACTTGCATACCATGGAAGGGGTCGGTGTGGGAACTCCGATACCCCACATTGGCGGCCACGAAGGAGCCGGCTACGTGGTGTCAGGTACAAGCGCATGGCCAAGCACGGATTGACATGTCAGATAACCTTGTATCACACTAGTTGGCGCAGAAGTGCATGATGTCCAAATAGGCGATCGTGTCGGCATCAAATTTATATCGTATACATGTGGTACGGCCATACAACCATTACCACGTCTGCACGTTGGTCGCACTCATCTATCCAACACAGGGACGTGTGAATACTGTCTGGCGGGCCACGAGACAGTGTGTCAGCGACAGCAAACGACAGGGCTATCCGTCCCAGGCACGTTTCAGGAGTATATGATTGCAAAGGCGCAAGGGCTGGCGAGGATACCGGCTGAAGTGTCGTTTGACCAAGCGGCGCCTATACTGTGTGCGGGGATATCGGTGTATAAGGGCTTGAAGGAGCTGGATATGAAGGCGGGCCAGTGGGTGTGTGTACCGGGTGCCGGAGGTGGTACGTTTTCTGATTTGCGTGGCCGATTTTGTGCAAGACAGTCGTCATTGATTCGAGAGTGGATTTAGGGCTGGGGCACTTGGCTGTTCAATGTGGGTTTTCGTGTACTTTTGCGCAAGCGTCACAGAGTTGAACGTACGCATCGCGTGTCTGTGTAGATGCAAAAGCGATGGGGTTCAGATGTCTGGCTATAGATGGTGGAGAATCAAAGAGAGAACTATGCTTGAAATTGGGTGCCGATGTGTATCTAGACTTTCTGTGTGCGAAGGATGTGATTTCAGAGGCTATATATATCACAAAGGGTGGTGCTCATGGTGAGCATGTCCGGACAACTCGACTATTTTGTTGCGCTTGGCTAACCGGGATATGAGAAATAGGTGCTTTGATTGTGGCGACGAGTCAGGTGGCGTATTCACAAGCTCCGCTATGTAGGTTCTGCGTTGGGGTACCACTGGCGAGAATGGTAGTTCAACGCACCTTGAAACGCAGATATGAGGCCATGGGGCACAATAGTCTGTATATCCCTCCCAGCAAACGCCAAGCTCGATTCCGTTATAGCGGATGTCGTCATGAGGAGGTTGACAATACGAGGATCAGTCATGGGTGATCGACTAGATACCGCCGAAGCATTGGATTTCGTTGCTAGAGGACTGGTCAAGAGTATAGTGGAGATCTATCCGATGAGTGCGCTGAATCAAGTTTATGATCGGATGAGGAAAGGTATGCTTACGTGTTTCACACGAAAGTGCAAAGAGTGGAGCATCATCATTGTCATTGGTAGGTGAAATCGCGGGTAGGATTTTGCTGAATACCTCCGAATGATTTTTTGTATTTGCATGTCGTCTTTTTCGTGTTGAGGAACGAACCATTTCAAGGGTTTTGCATGTCAGACATTGTTGATGGCAAATATTCCTGTTGCTGCTGATCTCCCCTTGTTTGCACCACTACGCGCTAGCCAAAAGTCATACCATCGGGAAAAGAGCTAGGTTGGCATATATTCATCATACAGCAGCCACTGTCCCAGCCCCGTGTAAAGAGGCTGTGAATGAAGACTGGTGTTGCAAATTTGTTTCCTTTCTATACTTCAGAAGGTGGCTCAACCTCGCGTCGACTTCTGACAGAGGCCAGCAAAACATCGCCCTAGTTCTATGATTGTCCTCATTGAGCTTAGTTACAGATCACATTGCCACACACCGCATGATCAAAACATCGCGGCCTCACCGTGAAATAACACAACGTAAATGATGACGTAGCGCCAAAGGCTTGTCTACCCCTGAGAGTCATAAGCTGGGCAACCAAGGGTCGCTCCCGACGGATGACATGTACGTCCGTACAGCCTATGAGCGAGCAAGAACGCATTTCCGACCGACAAAGGTGACGCGCGCACTTGGACAAACCTGGAGTCCCCGTTGATATCTGTGACCGAACTGGTCAATGCGAGTCAGTATTATCTAAACTAGTTCCGAAAAGCTTGGCCTATCTCGTTGTTGCATAGTGTGCTTGATGAGTTGCGGATAGATGCAGGTAGATCCATCATTGAAACAACTTTTGAATGTACCAGACTCTCTGTACTCGCCATAATATCCCTCCTTCAGCACTTCAGTCAGTCAAACATGTTACTTCCAAATCAAAAATTGCCACTGTCCTTTGACGAGACCCATTCAGCACCTGAACTACGAGCAAAACTATTCGAAGCACTTCATTCCACCGGCATTGCGGACAAGATCAAAGTACGTCATTCTTTTTTGGCTTTTTGGTGTGATCCGATGCAGTAATCATCGACATGAGGTGTTTAAAATAACTGACATATATACCGGATAGGCACAAATACGAGCGAGTCTCATTGAACAATTACGACAAAGGTCTCAATTGCCACCTTCCGCACCCTCGACCGAGTCGAGCAAAAATGGAGGATCGCTATTCCTGAGAGCAGCTGATAGTATAGTCGTAGAGTATCTAAGTTCAAGAGGGTTTGATTTCACAATGTCCGTTTTCATGCCTGAATGCGGCCTAACCATGACGAACCAAGTATGTGGTGATTTGTAGTAAGGAACAGTCCCCATAGTCCATGATATACGATCGCACTTTTTTTCCTCCAGGTGTTGAGTGAACGGGAGATATGGAAGGTGCTGCATTTGGAGAGACCTGTTGGAGCTCTGGCTGATCTCGTAAGCAGCAAACTTAAGATCCCAGCAATCCCAGCCCTTGATCATTTGTTTATTCGTGTCTCATTTAGTACAGAATGATAGAAACGGACTATTGCAGATGATGAAGATCAGACACCCTTCCTGGTTCGTTTACTCGACGGAATGGCTCATTTATCTGAAATCACAATTTCAAATCGGGAAGTGCAGACGGATCCAAGTCCTGTTGAATTGTTTGGTGAGCGAAAACACTAACTACTGGCTGGACGGGAGCAAAGCTGATGCGATGAAATGATAGATTGGACTGCCCGAAATGCGGATCGAGAGTTCATGAAACGGTCGAATGATATGGCACATTCCCATGTCTTGGTCTTGGAAGAAAGAATGTTGAGGTATCAGCAGGAAGTCGATTCTAGGATGAAACAGGACCTTGAAGAGCAAGTATGGTCTCATTCATGAGTGACTATCGTTTGCGTCAATTGGCGTTATGCACAAGAGTTGAAACCGCCCGCTGCAAATCAACTAGCTGAAACGATTCAAGGAAACGGAAATGGTGCATATGAGAGTGCAGGAACGAAAAAGATATCAAGAGGATTTAGCTCAAGCGCGAGCTGAATTTGAGCGAATAGATTTAGAAAGAAGATCCAAGACGTTAGAATGGGAGCAACAAGAACGACACAGATTGGAAGAGCGTGAAAAGGTGATTTGCAAACGAAAAAATACCAATTGCTATCTGCATGATTCACAGGCTTTGGAGCATTAGGAGCTCGAACGTCAGAATATGGATCTACGACAGCGACTCTTATCTGAATCCAATAGAGTCGTTTTGGCAGAAGCAGCGCATCGAAATGAAGCTGAATTATCTGCCCGAGAACTACGCAATGAGAAGGAAGCTTTACAGAGACGGCACGAAGAAGCCTTGGCCCAGATTTCCGAGTTGCAAAAGTTCAAGGATCGGTACGCCGAGAAAATGCAGGATGCTATTGCTCAGTGAGTTGATATGTCGGCTTTGTATGACAAAGATATCAACTCATCGGCGAGCACCTCATTTAGGCACAAGATAGATTTGAATCGAGAGCATGCTAATGTCCTCTCTTCCGTGGAAATCGAAAAGACAAAGCTGGAGGGTGAGTTGAGGCTCGCACCGCTCCTGGGTCACTATTAACATTCTCGAATTGCGAGGTAGCTGAGAGAGCCCTTTTAGCGGAACGGGCTCGGCAAGTAGACTCGGCTGCTCAGCAAGTTGCAGCAGCACAAGCTGAAGTAGAGGGAGTACAAAACGCGCTACGACAGGCGAGAGAGAAACTGGCTGAAGAACGTAAAGAACGAGACAATGCTAATGCGATGCTGAAGGAGCTGCAGATTCAGGCGAGGCGGTGAAAGTGGGGTTGTGAAGGAGTGCTACTGACACTGCACTATAGATTCAAAACCAAAAGAGTTCAACTGCCTTGGAATACGAGATTCAAAGCCTGAAGAGGTATTTCCAATTCATCTGGCGTGTTGTTTTTTTGGCTCTACACAGATTTGCTCACTGGAGTCAATGCATTGCAGGCAACTGCTGGAGTCTGAAAAGACCGCAGAGAAGAGACAAGATGGTACTTGCAGTATTGGAGATGTTGACACCAGTGTGTTGCTCACGCTTTGAGAACTACAATTAACAGAATACCAAGGTCTACTTAAATCTCTCATGGCACCTAAAAATGAGGTGGAAACAGAACTAGCCAAGGCCCGCAAAGGTGAAGGCAGATGGCAACGGGAATGTCAGCAACTAGTAGTTAAATTGGACATGGAGGTATGTGCCCACTGACCAATTTGTGCACACCAACGCGATAACAAAAAGGTATTGGCTTACTTGGTTAGTTGACGCGCAATGAAGATTTACAACAGAAGTATGAGGATGAGTTATTGCGAGTCAAGGAATTACAAAGAGAGGTTGCTGATCTGCGGTTATTGCTTCATCAAGCTCAATCAGGTAATTGGAACACGTTTTTGTTGACTAGGAGTATTTCGACACTTGTTATAAACACATGTATCATCAGCATTGGCTCTGGACATTGGGAGAGCAAGAAGGGGAGACGACGATGTGGTTGCTGGGGTCAGTAGTGATTCATGGAAGGTGTAAGAGAGTGATCTTTGGTGCGAAATGCGTGTATTAATTTTTCACACCAAAAGTGCCGGATATAATGATGTACCTCAGCCGCATCTATCCCCATATCTTGCGTCATCGCAACCGTCCCGTGGTGGATATCGACTACCAGATCCACTACGATATGTGAACTCTTCACCGTTATCCAAGTCATTGAACCTACCCGCAACCAGTCCTACTCAGCACCGACCAATGGCACCTAGTCATCCACCTGCATCATCAAACTATCAGCCTCTCCAGCTACCTGAACTAGGACTGGCCTTTAGCGGGCGTGGTGCAGATCCACTGCTTGACCTCCCGGAACTGGTAGTGAAAGATCCTGTTGTTGCCAAAATGAATACCCGAAAAGATGAAACAACCACAACGACAAGCGGCAGGGCCAGCTCGAGCGATAAGAGCAGCAACGGCGCTAGCAGTTACAAGAAGGACAGGATGGCAAAAATACCAGTCATACCAAAAAGCAGCGATTCACAAATCAGATACGACAACTTGATTGACAAGGCAACGATTGCGGCAGCGGCACGAGTTAACCTGCGTCAGCAGCAGCCTTTGCAAAAGACAACTGCGTCAGACACGTTTTTTGAAATGTATACTCCTGATACTAGATACAACGAGGACGAGTATGAGTATAACAACGACAGTGAAAAACAAGCGGGGCAGGCGCAGGCAACAGTACAGCCCGAGGTTGTCCAGAAAGCAGCGGAGCTCAAGAAGGCTGTTGATGATGTAGATGAATTAGCGGCGGATCCGTTGATGCAGAAGTACTTGGCTATTGTCAAGGAGCGGAGGGAGCGTGAGAAGGCGTTGCAGAACAGTGCAGCATCCCCAGAGCCTGGAGTGGTGGGTTGTATCGTTTGTAGGACCTGATTAGCCTGTGGCGTGCTTATATTGGAACATATATGTAGACAAAGGATGCACCTCCGACTGTTCCATCAGATAACTTCAAGCCAAATAGCACGTTGCCTCAAATGAGTTCGTACAATGTATGTATTTTTTGGATTGGTATTCAGTATTCGTGGGGCCGGACAGGAACTCACTATGGGATGATAAACTGTTAGTCATCGTCTGTGGAAACCAGTGGATCAGCAGATGAGCGAAGCAGGAGTGCAGCGTTTGGAGCAGGCGCTACGAATGATGAAGTCAGGTAGGTATCTAGGTGTAAAAGAAGCTTCGGAAACTGGAGCCTCACAGCTCATTACATAGTGCACCATCGTATGATGATTCGGAAAGCAGTCAATGGTAGTCTCGGTCGTTGATTCATGGCCGAATTGATGCTTTAGGGGCTTTGTTTCACGGCCGACTTCGAGTTTATATATGTATTCAAAGTAAATATGCGGAATATATACGAACAATAGTTTATGCCATGGATCCGAACGGTGATAATAGAAGATGCCAGACCAGGTACATGTGGGTCATGGGAGTAGTTTGCCTTTGATCAGAGGGCCGTTTAAAAATTCATTGTGTTCCATAGAGTCTACCCAGCCATCAATATCACTAACACGCCAGCCAAACCCATGTTCAAAGGCATCTTCCATCAACACATTACTTGACAGATCATCGTTCTCATCATCCTCAGCTACATTCGACGCGAATATGTCACCATCCACATGCGGCGACTCGAATTGCATCACGATGGATTTCCGAGCCTGCTGTAAGGAACTGATGATTGTCCCTGCCGCTATTGAATCTTCATCGGGCCTAATCGGGCCACCGGCGTGACTGGGACCACTCTTGGAGTAGTCATAGTGCCTATGGATAAAATCAAGATCCACATCTACTCGCGCATTGACTCTGATCATGAGACCCTCGTCAATGGCGTCAGCAAAAAGCTGTGACCATCGCACGGCCCGATCCACAAGGCCGGGAGTGTCACTGGCGAGGCGGCGGACGCTCGCGTCGCCGGGGAGGACGAACCCAACATGGAAGATCTTTACCAGATAGGCGTCAGGGCCCAGTGCGTAGAGTCTGAATGCATCGTCGGCGGAGGTGGCGACCAGCGTTTTGTGGGCCATGGTGGTGTCAGCTACCGGGGGGCCAAAGATTAGCTCGACCGAATCGAGGGCCGTGGCGTGGACGCGGCAGATGGAGATGCGGAGGGTCTCGTTGCGCGAGGCCAGGGTGGCGGCGAGGCGCACAAGGCGGGAGTGCAGTGCCGGGGTGGTTATGCGCGAGAGTCTGGGCGGATGGGCGATGGCGTGCATGAAGGTCGGGGCGGCGTGGGCCACGCCGTTCAGGAAGGACCCGGAGAGGTACGACTCTGGCAGCACATGAGCGACGCCGTGGCGCGTCCACGACCTGGTGGGAGGGGTCAGCATGTCACCTGGACTGTGCACAAGCTCCATCATGTGACGCACTTGATGATGGCTCTGGCAGCGGGACTCAGGATATAGCGCTGCAGGAACGGAGCAGGGGGGCTGGCATGTGCGGGGCTGGAGCTAGAGCTGGAGCTGCTCAGGAAGAGCGGAAGTCTGGTGATGCTGGGGGTGGTACTAGATGAATCATGTGGCCGCGATGATGCAGCAGCCCGGCTGGAATACGGGCGGAGGATGGGCTGGGAGGGGCGAAGTGTGGAGTGCATGTAGGGGATGGATGTTCTTAGCATCATGACCTGCTTGTGCTTGGAGGATGTTGGTTGCGTTGTCAAAACATTCGACGCGGATGGAGCAGGTGCATAGGGCGCATGGGCGCATGGGCGTGGATGCGATGCGATGAGATGGGGCGGCGCGGCGCGGCGCGGCGTGGATTTGTGCATGCTTAGATTCGAACAATGTTTGACACACTCTGTATACTAACGACTAGCCTCTCAGTTAGAAACCTCACACTGTCACGCTTTTCGTACTGGGTTGGTGGGTGGGTGTACGAAAAGTGCAAGATTCTCAAATTCCGATCTATTGGACCAGGTCTCCACGTTGGGGAGGTGGTGGTTGGATGTACCTGGTCCCTTCACGTCAGCTATACATTGTGAAGTATGGTGGAGCTCGAGTGTATGTGCGTTGCTCTCATCTCTGCTTCCTTTTGTATATACTAACGATCTGTTTGTAGCAGAAAGGTGGTCTCACAAACCGCAAAACCATACAGCCTCACGGCTGGTAAGTCACTGATGTTTGTCTCTTGCCGTTATCCTCAGCACTGATATTGTCAACTTGCCCAACAATAGAAACAGGCGATCTGGAAAATCGCGTATACAGTCACGCCCTTGTGGCGTGGTAAGTTCTGGATGACACTACATATGCTGGATGATTCGCTAACATCGCGGATGAAGGACAAACTAGTGGAACTAGCGCATGTTGCCCATGTGCATCTCGTAAAGTCAGCACATTCTTAGCGTATGTCCCACATTCCAGGGAATAAATATGTGCATACAGCCATGGCTTGTGGATTGCTGCGTTTTCTTTTGCATTTGCATTTGCGTTTGTCTCGCGGTGCCTCGGCCGTCGGATCGGGAAGTGCCACGCGGGACCACGCGGGACCATGTCACAGCGCTTGGATTGATCCATCACAGATCCAAGGCAGCAAGACGCTCCATGGAAACATGTCCGCATCAACGCGCGCGCCTCCCGATGCAATCTGCCTTGCCTTTCCGTGCCGACCCTGTCCGTTTTTGTCCCGCGCCGCCATCGCCGGTTGCTCCCGTCCAAACCCAAACCACACCATCACATCCTACGAGTCCGCCGAGTGCACATAGATACAGAACATTGGAGCCATCATGACATCAGAGACCCAAATCAAAGTAAGTTGCTCTCGGGCATGCAACACCTACATCTTCTGCTGCACATTACCGCCTCCCACGAGCATATAATATAAATTCACCCCGTGCCATGAACTGATACCGCCCTCTCATAACCCATAGCAAAACGTGGCCTTGATCGTCATTGATGGGTATGAATCCCTCCACTATCAATCTTGCATCAACCCTTGACACCATGTGAGATTGACCCCTGACGCCTCTAGGTGGGGTATATCGCCAAACACGGATGCAACAGGAGATGCTATTCGTAACGCCAAGACCCCCGTCATGACGGCCTTTGAAAAAGAATGCCCATTCAATCAACTCGATGCCCATGGTCTGGCCGTTGGCTTACCCGATGGCTTGATGGGCAATTCCGAAGTCGGCCATCTGAATATCGGTGCAGGTCGTGTCGTATACCAGGTGCGTCCTTCTCACTTTGGCTTTAAGAACCATCCTTGACAGCCTGTTCCTTCATTCTAGGACATTGTCAGAATCGATTTGACCGTCAGAGAGCACAAGCTCATGACCATGCCCAATCTGAAAAAGGCCTTTGAACAAGCAAAAACTGGTTCTGGCAGATTGCATCTTCTGGGTCTCGTCTCCGACGGCGGTGTCCACTCCCATATCAACCATCTATTCGCATTCCTGGACGAAGCAAAGGCATATGGAATCCCGCATACCTACATCCATTTCTTTGCCGATGGACGCGACACCTCCCCAAAATCTGCAACAACCTATCTCAAGGATTTATTAGCCCATCTCAAAAAAATTGACTATGGCACTTTGGCAACGGTAGTAGGCCGCTACTATGCCATGGATCGGGATAAGAGATGGGAACGAGTCCAAGTCGCGTATGAATTGCTGACCCAAGGCAAAGGTGAAGAAACAGACGACGTCCTCAAAAAGGTCCAAGAGAGATATACTCAACAAGAGACCGATGAATTTCTCAAACCTATTGTATGTGACAAACAAGGGACCGTCAAGGATGGTGATACGTTGGTATTCTTCAACTTCAGGAGTGATCGAATGAGAGAGATCAACCAAGCTCTTGGTGTGCCTCCCCTGCCTTTCGAAACCTCGCTAGTGCCCAAGGATATTGTAAGTCTGCCGATGACATGTTGCGAGAAGACGCGAGACGGTGCTGCGAATGACTGCATCCATGGTTCATGTCATTGTTTTTTTGCTCACATTGCGCCATCCAACCTAGTCAATCACAACCATGACTCAATACAAATCCGACTTCCCCTTCCTTGCCATCTTCCCGCCTCAGTCCATGTCTAATGTTCTCGCCGAATGGCTAGGCGCCCACAAAATTCCACAATGCCATATCGCCGAAACCGAAAAATACGCACACGTCACCTTCTTCTTCAACGGCGGCACCGAGTCGCAGTACCCATTGGAAGAGCGATGCATGATTCCTTCCCCAAAAGTTGCCACATATGATCTCAAGCCCGAAATGTCCGCCATCCAAGTCGGCCAAAAGATGGCAGAGGTGGTTGAAACCAAAAAGTATCCTTTTGTCATGTGTAATTTCGCCCCACCGGATATGGTTGGCCATACCGGGGTCTATGATGCGGCGATAAAGGGTGTTGAGGCAACGGATCAAGCTATTGGGATAGTCTTCGAGGCATGTCAGAAGACCGGATATGTCCTGTTTGTTACTGCTGATCATGGGAATGCAGAAAAGATGGTGAGTGATGATGGGAACAGTCCGCACACTGCGCATACTACTTCCAAAGGTATGTTGTCTCTCTACCATACTGCACATGCCCCCTTTTGTTTCTGGTCGTCATTTTAACTTGTACTTGTCAATGCAGTTCCATTCGTCATGACTTCGAAAGAACACAAGTTTGATCTATCACAGAATGCTGCGCTATGTGATGTCGCTCCTACCCTGCTGGAAGTAATGGGTTAGTAAAGTTGTTTAGCAACAAATTTATTGACACTGGTTGACACACTGTCACTCTGACGACAGGACTACCCGTTCCAGCAGAAATGACTGGCAAGTCTCTCATTCAACACTAGACACCATATCTATACCATAGAATGGTGTTGGACACTAGATGTGGAGCATCTTTTTCAAAAAATAAAAAAAAATTCCCGGTCGACACCGGGAAGAAGTTTTTAGTGGTGTTTACTTGGTATTTATAGTCCCTCGAGCAGTGCCTTTTATAGAATTCCTCTTGTCATCATTTGCTGTGCTTCAGCCACAGCGCTTTGCGCTGTCATGGAAATGTCGCACTCTCAATATGTAAAGCAATAGGAGGAAAATGGGTGTTTAAGGTTGAGAGAGATAATATGGGGGAAATCGAAGAATTATCCACATACCATGTATCATATATATCAGAGTATGTTATCGTAGGCTGTCAGACGTCACGGATTGAATGTTAACATTCATGAATCGATAGCCGACTGTGCATCTGACAGTAGTAGCAAGACCTGCTTCCTGTCTGTCGTTATTTGCCGTCATATTCACCAACTCTATTCTTGGTAAATTTCAAGATAATCCAGCTCTGGGTCAACGTTGTTCACGTTTGGACGTTTTGTCAACAAAGTGTCGTCGTTGGTCACGTTAACTATTGGAGCATCGTCTCAATATTTGCTGATGCAGAAGAGGCAGCAAATTGAACAGACGATATGCATCATCTATGTAAGAGCACTTAATAAGTGCGAAGCTTGTTACCTTTTTTTGCGTCGCTAAGTTTTAACTATGTTGAATGTGAGTAATGAACTCGTTCTCAAACAACCAGTTGGCATGCGATGTGCTACAATCTAATCCAGGTGTATCCCTATATTCAATAGCGTTAATAGGTGGATTAATGGGTTCATGGATTCACTGCCTTTAACATGGAATGAGCATGAGCGAAACATACAGGGACAGCTAGAGCTAAATAACGGGAATGTGGATGCTACTGCGGCGAAGTAAAACCACTTCTTCACTAAATTCCATATCTCGGTACGAGTGTTGCTAACACGTCATGCATTCCAAGATAAGATGTCGAGTGAATCCGAGGACGATTAAATACGCGTCAAAGATTGAATTTGTACAGTTCAAATCAAGGTTTGACATAAAACAAGTCCAAGTACGTGCTGCTTGTTGCAATCTATTCGCCTGCATCCCATTCAGTGACATGCCACACTCATGAATTACAATTCACATTGAATGGACTACCCATTCCGAAGAATGTGCAGACTTTTCCGATATATACCGTGAACCCGTGTCAATTGGAAAATGTATGGGATGGTGTTGATGAGTTTAGGAGAAGTGAGAATACGGATGGGACAAAATTTTTGTGTGAGTTTGATGTTTTGACCACACCGGTTGCAAATCGCCTTGTTGCGTATCTGCTTGCATCTCATAGACATGGAAGCGATTTGCAAGAGTTTACCACCTCGGAAGGATTATTAAGACGTGGTATACAAGGCATATCTATTGTAATGGCGTGCCTGCTTGGAACTAGTTGTTTTCCTGACAGCTTGAGAGGGTACGGATTGCTCCGATGAGTCTGCGAGCCGAAATAAAGCAGCTGACCAGGATATGCGTGATGCAAGACTCTGTGTACATTAAGACATGCCAACTAGAGAGTATATGAACTTGCCAAAAAAAGGAACGTCAAACTAGGGCGACCTCGTCTCCTCTGAAGCACCACTCCCTGCACCCCAAGCCTTTTTGAATGCCTCCAATGAGTGTGCAATGGTGGCACCGATGACCTTGGCACCCTCCGAAGCCAGGCTTTCCATTTCCGCAGCGGGCAACAACATCTGCGTAAATGGGCTGGAGGCATCCGGCCCTGCGACGGCGCGCAGCTGTCGTGCATCGACAGCACCCCATCCCTGGTCGTTGTTATCAGGGACGGAATCTCGGGCCGTGCCATTGTTGTCCATATCATTGATCGAGAAGGACGAGTTCAGTACAATGGCGGCCAGCTCTTTGATAAACTCGGATAGGATCAGGTATGCGGCGAGAAGATGGGCTTCGGGGCGGGCTGGTGCGTGGGGCGGGACTGGCAGCGGGCCATTTGCGTGCCCACCGTTATCGATAACACGGGGAATCTCTCCTAGTTTAGCCGCGGCCTGTGTTCCATCAATGCCGCGCTCTCGCATAGCTGCCAATTTGACGACGGCGTGATCCACTGATGAGAGCTGCTGCTGGGCGGCGTGTGACAGCTACATCCAGAAGCGCAACACACAGTCAGGCCCATGGGAACAGATAAACGCAGCGTGGCCATGAACGTACCCGAGACAGAATATCAGCCACACACCCACCATCCTCTGACCCGCCAAACAAGAACTTGTCAACATCCCTTCCTCCCATGGTCGCAATTCTGGATATGCAGCTCGTCAGAACCAAATTCAGACCCGGTGATAAATCTAGCATCTGTGGTAGCAGTCGTAGTATGATCCGTCTCAGATTAATAGCTCCATGATCCTCTGTGTTTGGACCGCCAACCAGGCTTGTTCTTCTCCATCCCTCCCTTTTCTGCAGATAGTCCAAGACGCGTCGATGAGCTAGCTCAAAGTGCTCGTCGTATCCTGAATTGAAAATGTCGTCTGGATTTGTTGGTATACCCGCTGGAGGCAAAGACGACAGCAGCCTACATCCAAAAAAAATTGTTTTAGGGAAACTGGTCTTTGCCATGAAATCGCATTACACTACCTTTCTATACGCGCATGTAGGTTGTGTGTCTGCCGATCTGTCGCAACGGGAATTTCGCATCCCGATCCATCAACATGAAGGAGCACGTGCAATACTTGGGGCTGATAAGTGCTTATGATAACATCAAACAACCTCAATGTGCTGATCGCCACATGGTCACCCTGGACAAGGCGCGTGATTTCGGAGTGTGAAGGAAACGTCGAACGTGGTGTCAATGCTTACCGACAGTTGCTCAAGACGAGACAGCATCACATCAAGCAATTTTCTTTGACCATGGGCATCCGCAACTCGGTGCGTAGCAAGTCCCAACGACAGACAAGCCAACAGCTCGGGCGTGACATGACGAATGAGCTCACTTAGATACAGTGTTGCTGATACTGCAACGTGTTGGGTTGCGCTTGCTAGCGACTGGAATAAGGTCGGCCGGAAGAAAGTGGCATCGATTGTGTCTACAAGCCTGTTCGTCAATTTCTGTATGTGGGGGAGGGGGATCAGTCCATTGCGCACATGATCCCGATGGATCCAAACTTACATGGCAGTCACAATTTATGATTTTATTTGCAAACGACCACAAATCATGGAACTCGTCTGTTGCATTCAGTGTATTTGGCATACCAGCCGTTGCGTCGCTGTATATATTTGTCGTCATCGGAAGCGGTGATGGGCAAGGACTTTGTGGCACTGTACGTTTGTTCTTACCATCCGCCCGAGCAGATGGCGCAGAGGAAGCCATTCTGGCATACAACAAGGCCAGTCTTTCAGCCTAATCAAGTATACGGTAGATACCACCAAACGCCGCAGAACGGCATGAACAGTACATACGACGGTTTCGGGCAAGTGCGACGCATTCGCAATATAGTCAATCACATCAACCATCAACTCTCGATTCCTGTCGTCTTGCTGCAGCACGGCGTCATCAGAAATCACGTCAATGGCACAAAGCACTGCTTCTCTGGCGACGTGTCCTGTAGTGCTTGGATATCCGATATAATCCATTAAAGTATCAAATATACCGAACTGGGGCGCTTTGGAGGCATCCCGGTCAAAGAGTAGACCCAGCAATGATGGTGTAGATCGGATGTGTCGGAATATGAGCGCTAGTAGTTGGACTAGTTCGTGTTTAACTTGACTTGCGGATCCGGAAGGTGGGTTTGGCGATGGCGATGGCGTGGCCTCGTCAGCTAACTGATGGCAGTCAGCGAGTAGTTTTGTCAGGGGTGCTCTGACAGCGGTTTCGGGAAGCAGTTTTGGGCCACCCAAATTTGCAATGAGGAGCTGGAATATCCGTAGCACATGGGCTCTCATTCCAATGGGAGTCTGGGGGGCGGCGGCGGCGACGACGGAAAACGAATGATTGTGAATTCAGGGGCCACGCGACAAACGCTATCGCTGCGATGATCAGGAGGCACATACATCGGACTGGGCATAGGCCACGAGCTCATGCAGAATGCGGTTCCCGAGCAAATACTCCAGACACGGGCCGGCATGCAGGGAGGATGGCGACTCTAGAGCGAGGGGCGCGGCATACGACCACTCGGTCTGCTCTTCTTTGAGATAGCGGACCATTGCCTCGAGATGGTAGGGCAGGTTGGTGTCGGATATAGACAGATGAGACTGGGCATGGCCTAGATGTAGATGCAGACGCAGGAGAAGGTGGTGGTGTTGATGCATGGCCGTCCAGGACACAGCCAGGACAGAGCAAGGAAGAGGGGCCGGATACCTCGTTTGTAGCACAGCTGGACATGGTCCCAATGCTCGCGGAATACGGTGTCAGTCGTCTTGATGGGGGCCAAGATCTATCATCGGAGCGGGCGGACGGCGTCAATGAACGGTGCTGCGGCCACTTACCATTCACGTACGTCGCTGACCAGGTCCGTCAGTCTATTGAGCATGCTCACTATACGTCCTATACAGCCAACGGATGCATCTGATCGGATCTGGACCCACCGACCGACCGCACGGCTGCCATTTTTGACTGCAGGCCGCCAGTATCCGCCAGTATGCACGTACGCCTGCTGACATGCCTGACTCGGCGCGTCTGAAAATCTCCTGCAACGACGATCCAATCACATCTAATCGTATCAACATTAACATCGACATCACCACACAGCCCCGCCGCTGTTCCATCTAGCCCACTCAACCATGTCTCCCACTCAGACTCAGGTGGTCGCTAATCGCCCGCACGACTATCTCTACGGCAAGTCCACGTCCTCTGTCCGCATCCGACATCCGCTGACCTGCTTTTCCGCCTCCAGACAACACATACACCGTCGCTAATCGCGCCGACCATGTCAAGGCCATGGCCGCCTCAACCAGAGCGGATGTGGTATGTGGTCCATGCCATCGCACGCCCAAGCTCCAGGCTCGCATGCACTTGCCCTTACTCGCCACCCCCCCAACGCATCCTAGGTCATCGTGCCCAACTACAGCAACATGTTCTCAGCCCTGGGCCATCGGCCCGCGGCGACCATGCGACTACGCCCACACCCCCCGCCCGCCGGGCTGGGGCAGGACCGGCTGCCCCACGGCGACGCCCCGCAAGTCGCCGGGGCCGACCGCTACCGCTACTTCCGCCGTCCGCTCGTCCCGTACATGCCCAACACGAACGGCCCCATCGTCTACGCCCGCGCGCCCTCTGCCCATCCACGCTCCGCCGCCGCTGAGCGCGTGCCGCGCACGCGCACCGTGTTTGTGCAAACCACGTATCGCGAGTCCGACGCCCAGACCGACCCGTACTCGCCCGACTACATCACGATCCCCACCGCGGACGGCCAGCTGCCCCAGGTGCTGGCCCTGCTGGCCCTGCGGTACGCACACGGCCTGCCCGCCGGTGTCCACGAGCTCGAGCTCATCGAGCGTGCCCGCGCCAAGCGCGCGTGGGAGGCGTCCCTGCCCGCTGGCACCGACCCCGTGTCGCTCCAGCGCCGCCGCAAGGCCATGGAGGCCATGGAGCTCGCCGAGTGGGCCGAACGGGAAGCCGAAATCGCGCACATCCAGAACGCTCGGCTCCAGATCATTGAGGCCGCGCTCCGCACCCGCGAGGACGAGCACGACAAGCATGATGCAGACCGCATCGAGAAAATGTGGGAGCGACGAATGCGCGCCCGTGAGATCCTGCTGGACAAAATCCAGCGCAAGCGTGACAAAGGTCTTTCCGCGTACTTTGCCATGCTCGGCTATGCTTTGACACACAAGACTGACACAGATTAACCCCATGTTAGCCGTACGCAAGTTGACAGAAAATCTCAGAAACGTGGAGAACAAGCTTGTTAAACGCGACATCATCTCCGACTACGCAGATCACGGCTCCAGGGTCTATGCCCCCAAGGCACGGGATGGCATGCCGGTCACCAAGATCAAGAACCATCTCAAACTCCACCTGCCGGAGCTTCACAGCTACCAAGGGCTGGTCGAGCTTGAACAGTCGCTGCTGCCACAAGCCCTGCAGCCCGATCTCCGTGGTCCTGAATCGTTGCTGCTGAAACAGCGGCGCCCGGATATGGCCCTGCACGAGGAGCTTAACGCCATGGACAAGCGGATCAAGGAGCGCAGGGCGCACGAGGCCTTGCTGGAGCAGCCGTTACGCTTCTGCACCCGGATCGCGAAGCCAGTGCAGCGCCCAGCGACGCCGACCGTTGCCATACGGTAAGTATGCATGCAGCCCGTGCCTGTCGTGCCCGCTGACGCACGGTCGCACACGGTAGCGATGCCGACGATGAGGAAAAAGACCAGGCCGCGCTCTTCCTCCAGCGCCTCGTGCGCGGGCGCGTCGTGCAAGAGGAAATGCGGCGCGGCGTCGTCCGACGGCGCGACCTCATCGCCGAGCTCCGCGCACGCCACATGATCCGACGCGTCGCGCTGCTCCCGGACCCCGCAACGCTCCAGCAGCAGACGTCGCCAACGTCCGATGTCGCACTGGCTCCCCCCGACGTCGAGTATGCGGCCCCCGCAGACGACATCCTCTTCCAGCCACAGCCAACCCCTGCGTCGCGGCTGGACGGGCTCGTAACCGCGGCGCTGCATTCTGAACACACGGCGCGTGCGCTCGCGTTCTTGACCAACGAGTTGGTCCGGCTCCGTGAGGAGCGGCGCATCGCCGCGCTGCTCAAACTCGCCACCCGCACGCGCCAGGAACGGGAGGCCGCCGAATCGGCCAAACGATTGGAGGAGCTGGAGAGGCAGGAGCAGAGCGATGCTGTTTTCATGAATGTGATGAAAGTGCATCATGAGTCGGTGGATGTGTACTTGGAGGATTTGATTAGGGAGAGTATTGATGGTGCGAGTGACGAGTTGGCGATGGAGCAGGTCTATGAGCATGCTGTCAGAGTTGACACCGAGGCTAGGAATGCCAATGATTTGTACGTTCCTGTGTTTGTAGATGTGCGTGTTGCATCATACTAACGACATGGGCGCGTAACCAGGGGTAACATGGAAGGAGGTTCTGTTGCACGCGATTTGGTGTCCCAATTCCTCATTCCCGAAGTGGAACGTGAGACCGTTCGGCAGCGACGTAAGTCATTCGCCATCATCCCTTTTACACTTCTGACTCTCTGTCAATAATCGATCAATTCAAGTGCGCAATGACCAACGCAGGTACCTGCTGGCGGCCCACGCCTCATTAACATCCCAGCTCGCTTCAATTGAGCAACAGAGCGCCTCAACGCAGTCGCACGCCTCCTTCCTTCTTCCTGCTTCCTAGTCATTCATTCTGTTACACCTGTATCCTCAAATGAAAAAAAAGTCATTCAATCTATGGGATGACTTGAAGAAACAGATTTACAAAATGATGGGCTCTAGGTGAGGCAAAACGATTTCCTGTGTGCTGCCTGCCTCATGGCCCAAGTAACAGAAGCCTTTACTATCTATGTTAGTATTATATGTACAATATAAATTATTAATTCTATCAATCATCCATCCACCAAATATCAGGCACTAAAACGTACATAACTATTTTCTCCAGTTCGGTAACGTGAGGCGTGGTGGTCTTATTGGATTGTGGTCGTTTTAGCACTGTCGGGCATAAACGAAAGAGGATTTTGTGGAATTGCTCAAAACTAGTAACATGATTAGGGTCACGGAGCCACGTCTGCTTTGTCCAAGCAAATGGCTACAGTCAAGACCACTTGGCAAAGCTTGCAGAAATAAAAGGAACTTGGCAATTTTATTTGAACACGGTACACAGCACGGCTTCAATATCTCAATAATGTAGTACAATAAATACAACATTATATTATTTCTATCCCGGCGCGGTTGAACTGTTTTCCATGATGCGCGTTTGCTAGACAACACGTACCTCGTGACGGGGGAGATCTATGTATTGAGGATGGAGATTGTTACGAGGAGGAGGACGACTTGATCATGCCACTACCGCAAGCAGAGAGAAGCCCTCAGATGGTGGGCCGTGTCGGCTGCTGTTTGGTAGTGGTAGTCTTTGTGAAGTGCTCGTGGGCATCTTGTGAAGAGCTACTTGCCTGATAGCCGCTTCCGTGGATAAAGGGGCAGCGTGTTATGAGCCATAACATGCTTTCCCCTTGATGACTCTAATTGCGAACTGATTACGCGCTAAGACCGCCTATATATTATGTAAGCTAAGCATTTGTACTTTCATAATACGTTATATTGTATGAGAGGCGAAGAATAGAAGAGAGACTGCATCTTTATCAAGTCCAAGTAGATCGTAGGTTAGATCCAACCTATAGTCAAGTCCAGTATATCGTCAGCATAGATTAGATCGTAACACAGCGGCCAATGGCTAGTTCTGTACATGCGGCGCCATGGCGACATGGCTGATCATACCGCGAGAAGCCTCTTTCGATTTTGCTTTTCTTGTGAGTATGTAGAGCATTCGCATCATCGGCACCTCGAGGGCGCTTCCGTTCCTTACCAACTGCATGGGGGAAGGCGGGCAAAACGGCGTTACGAGCCTCCGCTACTTTATGTATGCGGTCTAATGATTTGATGAATGTATGTAAGGTGTCGTACTCAGATTCAGGGAGGGCTTTGATCTCCTCTCTCAGGTATGTTGGCAGCCCGGCCATAATGTACTGGACTAACTCATTGTTGTTCCAGGTAGCAGCAGCCATTTTGTGGCTTTCGTACTCACAGGAGCGAGTATCCGTATGATACGGATACTGGTTGTTTCTGTAACGGGCACCGGCATTTAGTGCAACAGCTATGTAGTTGTCCACCACATGCACTGCCACCACATCAGCTGTAGGCCGACAGTATGCTGCTGATGTTCGGTTCTTGTGTCGGGAAGTGTGTGAGGGACAAGATCCCCTTTTATGGGGCAGGTCTGCCAAATAAACAATCAAACCATGTGTAGTGGCCGCGTTTGTCGCGAGGCCCAGACCACGGCGGCACGCGTGGGTAGAATTCCTTGTATCATGGATGACGACGAGATCCTCCTCTCCTCTCTAGATATCACGGAATACTGCAC
>QEAN01000059.1:6870-35573 GCA_006535955.1 Synchytrium endobioticum | reverse complement strand
AAACACTGTAATCCAATAAGCCTCCACCGGTAACGTGGATTAGCATGCAGAGGTGAAAGCTCGCGACTTCAATGTCTTCAGGTCCTTGACATCCGCATTCATCTATGAAATCTGCAGAGTCAGCATTTTCACTCAATGCCACGCAATCTCAACCGTTACGAATACTCGCTTTCATAAGCTTGTCCATCAACAATGAAGTGTTATCAACTTTCACTTGATCAACCTCCTTTCTGCTCTTGATTTGATTCACATCCTTCAAAACACCAATGGCATTTTCTAATTTTGTTATCTTTTTCGCATACTTTTCCACGCTGTCGATCAGTATCTTGTAATTGTCAAGTAGCCCGTGTAACTGTGTTGATAATGGCATTGTGTCTGTGTCGATATCAATTCCTTGGTCAACCTTCTCAAGTGCTAGGGTTGATCCGCGACAGGATATCTTGACCTCGTTGGTGGCTATAAGAAGATCTCGACATCGCGAAATTTCATTACGTAATGCATCATGCTGGCTCAAGTCTTGTTCGTGTTGTTTCAATAATGCGTTCCTTTCAGTTTGCAGCTTGTCGAGTTCAGCTTGTCGAGCTTGTAGTTGTTGCGTCGCTTCATCCATTGCCCGGTTTGATTTATCTGATACACTGTACAACTCGGATAATCGTGTTTCGTGTTGTTGAAGCTCCTTTTTGGTTTGGGAAAGGTCGAGTTCTAGTTGGGTTTTCAAGTGTTCGAGGTTGTTGCGTTCTCGTTTGAGATCTGAGCATTCGCATTCTAGTGACGTGCATTTTCTTTGAAGGCTGGATATAATTTGCCCTTTCCTGCCCGATTCAATTTGGAGACTAGCGTTTTGTAGAGAGGTTTCGTCGAGTTGCACTGTGAGCGAATGATTGTTTTGTTGTAGAGTACGCTCTTGTGTAGACAGGCTTGCTTTCTGTTGGGAAACATTTTCCAGTTGTGACTTGATTTCCTTCAACTCTCTCCGGGAAGACTCCAAAGCGGTGTCAACAGTGACCTTTTCTTGCGCTAGTCGTTCCAGCCCCTGAATACGGTTCTTCAGGCTGTCAGATTCCTTGACGGAAGACCGTATTTTATTATTCAGCTCATTCTCGCTTTCCTTTTTCTCTCGTAGCTGAGTCTGTAGACGTTTACATTCATCAGCCGCGACTTCTAAAACTTGATAATCCTGCTTCAGTGTCTTCAACTTGGTTGAAAGCTGCTCATTACCACGTTTCAATCCTTCTAATTCACCGACCTGCGATTCTATTGTGAGTTTGCTATTTCTGAGATTGGCTATTAAGGCTATGTTGTCTTTGGTTCTCTTTTCCATGTCGGCTTGGTAGTCGGCGAATATGGTTCGTTGGTCTTCTAATGATCGTTCATGTTGAAGTATAAGTCCTTTAGAAAACGACAATTCATTGGACAATTTAGTGATTTCGGCTGTTTGGTGCTGTTCGTGGGCTTGAAGTTGTTTAATCTGCATGGTCGTTGTTCTGGTAGTCGCTTGCATGGTAGACTCCAGCTGTACATTGTCTGCGGATAGTGCCTGAATACGGTTTGTGCATACTTCAATATGCCCCTGTAGCGAGTCTCGCTCTTGCTTGATCCGCGTCGTTTCCTGGCTCACCGTTTCAATCTGGTTGATTTGACTGCGACTCTCGTCCTGTTTAGCCTTCAATTTCTTTTGCAAGTCCTCATTGTCCATAACGAGTCTTTGACTATCCTCCTGTAAGGAGTTGATTCGACGATTTTGACCCGATATTTGCGAATTCAAAAGCTCATTCTTCTCACGAGATTCAATCAACTCATTGTTGACTTGAGTATTCCCAGTTTTCAATCCAGTATTCTCAGCGTTAAGTTTTAGGTTTCTGTTCATGGCCTCACTTAACTCCGCTTTCAAGCCGTCTAGTTCCTCGGATATGATGTCTGCTGATGCTGATTTGAGAAGCAACGCCTGGTTGTATAGAGTGGCGACAAAGGCAATGTTCATGTGCTTGTTAGCACCAGACACAATAGATCCCCCGGTGGCAAACTGTTCATATATACATTAGTTTCAGCTGAGAACGAGCACCGCCGATCGATGAATAGCAGGTACGCACCTGCCTAGCTTCAATACGATCAGCCAGCTCCAGCATTTTAAGTGCTCTGCTGGTCAAATCGGATTCACTTATAGCATTCTTAATGTCTGTATGCGTAACCTTTTTCGGCGCAATCTGGTTTAACACATGCAACAAACATTCAGAATCAGCCAAGTCCGTCGTGAAGTTGCTGATTCTTCTGATGATTGTCGTTTTTGATAGCTGATCATTGAACCATGCTAACAAGCCAGATTCTTGCGCTTTCGAATTCGTACTACCTAGATTAGCTAAAAGGGCAAACTTGATCAGCTGCCAAAGCAAACCACTGCACAGATGCGGTGTTCCCCGAATTATGTCATCTGCTCCTATGTTTGATATTTGACAACCAATCTTCTTGGCTCCCTCTAGTGCCTTTGCCAAGTTTTCGTGATATGTCATGAGCTGCTTCACTGCTGACGGCGGCGTCCAGATAATGGTAGATTCATCAATAGTGTCTGGTTTTGCCCTGTTTACTAATTTACAAAGTATGAGACCTGAAGCCAGTGCCTTGAATAATGAATTGCCATGTTCTTCGAATGGAATTGGAAGTAGGTGCTGCAGCCGAGAGTCGTGATGCCCGAACTCGGTGTTGATCCAGCTGGTGTAAGCTTCAACTTCCATGTCTGACAATGTATGTCTAGCTGCAATTGTGGGATCCAACATAGTGCTTGCCTCGGCAGTCTGTCTCAAGATGCCTTCAGCCATGGCATTCGCACTTGAATAGTTGGGTGATTCCGCATTGCTGTTCGTGTTGCCTCTGCTCCGCTGTTTGGTAGTGGATAGCCTCCCAACTGGAGCAATTGAAGCAGAGGCGCGTCCTTTTGAGGTAGCCAGCGTGGCCACACTAACGGCATCCTTTTCAACTGAAGAGATGTTTGAGTTGAACATATCCATTCCCAATGATCCTTTTTCGTTCGCACTAACTGCTGCAGAAGATGATCGATTACCAGCGACCATAGCCGATGTGTTTATATTCATTTCTGAAGCCTCCATTTCCATTGTCGTCAGCGACTTTGATTGATACGACGCGGGTTTTTTGGGGGTCTCCGTGGTCGTGGTAGTAGAAGTCTATACTAGGAGAAAGAGATGTGTTAGGTCCCGCTTCGAGTACGTTGAGACGTGTGATGCCTTCATCTTCACTATAAGTAAACATGTCCTGCTACAAGCCTGTCCTGTACAAATGACCATAATCCGCAAAATTCTCTGTGTCGGCCTCCAAAACTCGCATTGTCCAGGAACACGTCATAATGTAGGCTCTATGGCTCTCTCCTACCTCATTTCTACATACCGAAAAGCCCAACGCTATCGAATCCAGAACGTCAATCCAAACCTACATATCATGGACGTACATGGATTACATTGTTTATTGTATCAGCCTGATGGAGCTATGAATCTGAGTGGGAAGCCAGTCAGCCAGATTAGTAAGTGCTGTTTCGTGTCATGAGGGTGAAAACATCGTTCTGATGTAACGGATCACGATCTAGTGAAAAAGGAGAAAATACACCCCCATAATGTTTTGCTGATTCATGATGACTTGGATCTGGATTTAGGTGCGGTCAAGATCAAAAGAGGTGGATCTGCGGGGTATGTCCTATTCGCGTCATGTGCACTTAGTGATGCTGAATTGATGCTTGGGAGTAATAGAGGACACAATGGAGTCAGATCTGTAACAGCATATCTTCGGACGGACGTACGCGAAAGTTTATTTTCGCACGGCGTGGATGTTTCTTTGGCTTGCCCGCTGACACGAAGTAATATGTAGCAATATCCACGGATCAAGGTACTACCGAAGTGCCCTAGTATCATGTTGTTGATGAACAGTGTAACTTTTTTCCACGGTGTCATTCCCAGTCATCGCTAACACATAAATCCTTCAATAGATAGGCATAGGTCGCCCACTCAACGATTTACCTGACAAAATAAGAGAACATGTTCTATCCGGTTTTCAAGTCCCTGAACAGGAGGTCTTGAGAGAAACTTCATTCCGAAAATTTGAGAAATTACTCGTGGACTTGTTGGAAGAGTTTCGTCCTCCGTCGCCACCGAATTCAAATGCAACATCGTAAATCTACACAAACGCCGGCGAGCCAAAAGCTACTTAACAAATGATGATAACTATCTACCTTGTTTCATGAATACTATGTTTGACAAGGTCGACTTCTACAACTATGTACATGTTGCGGTTCGAGATATTATTTTTTACAAAGAGTAGACTTATAACAGAGGCGAGCGAGTAATAATGCCACTCGATTGAGACCGCTCCTCAACCACCTGCTTTGGACAAATTGATGGCACCAGAACCAATACAAGAGAGAAGTAATGTTTTGTTTTCTTGGTCTGGTACAATCTTGAACGTGACACCGAGAAACTGTTTGATGTCTCGTAAATATTGTTGTCTGTAATTTTAAGGCTCCGTCAGACAAAATATCAAAGAAATCAGTGTAGCGGTATGTAGAATCTGCCATGATTGGACACATCTCCACCCAGCGCTTACGTGAAAGGAGACAACTGTCCTAGTCTGACTTTTCCAACATCTTCGGGCCCTAACGCCAGAAAGAGTAACACAATCCATTGGCATATAGTACCAGCACATCCGGCTTTCTTGATCTCCTGCAACAACAATCTCGCAGTCCGTATACCTGTATAGCGAAAACAGTGTTAGAAAATCTTCCAAGCGACATTCTTGATCTGCAACACTTGCCGAGGTCTTCAGGCGTAGGGAACGAGTAATCGTTTTGTAGGTAATCGGCCAAATCTGTCATTGCCGAATCAGTCGTATCATTATTCATCCGAGGCGGCGGTGATCCGGGTGGTGATGGCATGTATTCATTGTTTGTTACAACTTTATCGTTCATCGATTCAGTAGATGGCTTTGGGGAAGGTCTTGGTCGGAAGGCACATTCAGCAGATAACAACACACCCGTTGTGGATTCTGCGACTAATGTCAGAGCGTAACCAGGAGAGCTAGGTACATTCAAAGTTAACTAAGGAAGGAAAAACATAGCAATAGTGGATTTGATGCCCCGGAACAGATTATCTCAGAACTCGCTAGGTACTCACTTTCCACTTTCAGGACCCTTATAAACGTCAGTATAGATATAGACATCGGGGATATATCTGGTCAATACTCCTCTTGCTGCATCAACAACCCGATTGGCCATTTGTGGGGATAATCGAGTTGCATATGCGATACCACGAATACGTTTTATAGAGCCTTGGTCCGTCAACTGCATGGGTTTTAGTTGCCGTATTGTAGGACATCGAAAGAAGACTTCGCCTCCTCCGTGTGGGGGTGCTCCTCTCTTGTTAATCTGTGAGTATGGACATGTCAATTACAGGAGTATCCTGAGTAAGCGCCGCGGGGCAAAGCTGACCTTGAGCTCAAGACCTTCATCAATGCCAAATCGTTTCAATTGAGGCAGGGTTACCGTTCGAATGGCATCGACCTGGGGTACGTGAAAAGGTTAGCTGACGTAACTCCCAAGGAAAACTGATCAAATCAATATGCTAACACCTACAGAGACATCAACGTTATCATTCGTAACGCCAGTCAATGTGGCTGCTAACGGCATTTTGGCGAATGGCCCGATTGCGATCAAGGGCTCTAGAAAGTATCCGATTCCACGTGACACAGGACATTCTAGATGGTCATTGGTTGTTTGTCAAAGAACGCGACGAAAAGTGGAAGTTGCCGCAACATCTGATAAGTTTGTGGTCGTGATGATGGGTGTGATTACATACCATGTTGAATTTTACCACCAGTGATCACACCGGGCTTGTACACAACAGTGGTTCCAGAATAGTTGATTTCGATGACACAACCGTTGGTAACCTTCTCCAACAATCTCAGATAGCTGACTTCGTAGTCTATTGCGGATGTTTGTATGTGTCAAGATGGGGTTGAGCGATTGCAAAAAAAGGCCGGCCATGCAACAGGCAGAGGGGCCAGATGAAGGTAATGCATACCTCTCAATCCAGGATTATCGTCATCTGCGCGTATGTTATCAATACGTACAGCCTTTCCTGAGAGAGTGGCGAGCAATAATCGCTGCCGTAATGACCGTTGACCCTCGATCTTCATCATGTTTAGACCGACCATTTCAGAGTAGGAAGAGTGATGGATATGTTGGTACAGGACTGCCGTGTGAATGTGGATGTGGATGTCGATGTAGTTCAACCTTCTCGCCCTCTGTCTCAAACATTCATTCCCAGCACCTGGCAAGCTTGAGTTTTCTGTGATGCGGCGAACAAACAACACAATGCGAGCTGCGAGTCCCGATAGTGCCAGAGTTTGTTAGACGCGTGGCGATGCTGTCTCCAAGTTACGAAAGTGAAAGTATACACACCCTTTGCGATCCACTTGCAAAGATACAGTTCGAGGCCACTTACAAGCTAAGAAGAAGGTAATGAGGACGGAACGCAGATATCAGGCAACTGTGTCGCGGCCGCAGGGATTGAAGAGTGCGTCCTCGTCTAAACTACCGATAACAGTTCCGCCCAGTACAAACATCAGGCTGGTACCACTCAACCATGTCAAAGATCCACAAAGACCATTTTACTTTGTTGTATTGAAAAATGATGCGTTTTTAGTTAGATCTAGATCAAAGAGCTACAGGCACTTTGTTGCTATTCGCGACAGTCCTTTCATTGCAGAATGACTTCTTTCCGATACCCCGATAGCTCTATTGTATCCCATCAAATGGGTGGATAAATTGGGTACTTGATGGGTAAATGGATGTGCAGCCGTCTGAAATGAAACGTGAAGAGATCCAATCGGTAATAGGGCTTACCAACATTGGCCATGATCAAAAATTATGAATACGTGGCCTTCCACATCATCAGATTTTCGCCAGTTCGTCGCATTTCGTATTGTGCTCTCTTCGCAAAATGCTAGGTTGTTAGCATGTAATATTGTTGAGATGCAGAGGTCAGCTGTGCTGAGCAGCCCTCACTCCGCTTCTCGTTTCATTCCATGTTTATAAGAAAAACAAAAATAACTCTATCAGAGATCAATACAAGGAGTGAAACAACCTATCTAGCTCATAGAGCAAACCAACAAATATCAACGTGAACTTTGTATGATGCGTATTGACCTTGAATGTCTTATGTTCCGTTTATGTCTGGTCCAGTCATTCATCCCTCAGGTATCTTAGCCTGTCAATACGAACCATCAAGCAATATAAAATGCGTCCTTTCCTCAGCGATCGCCTGATCAGTCAGGGCAGTACCTGCTCAAGGAAATACTGGTGCGTTGCGCAAGTGCTGACACAGAAACGCTGCGCAAAAGCTATCCGCCATTTCTCAACCGTAGCCGAAGCGACTCTTCCCACTACCGAAAGATACCTTTGTAAAGATGATGCAACAGCCAGTAATAGTAATGAGTATATATCGTCGCTTGCACAGATTACGTCGACCTCAAGATGCTGACATTCTAGTCGATACAATTAGATACAAACACTGAGCGAGAGTCCGGAAGGAAAGCTCAATTATCAAATATCATGGCTGCAAAAGTATGTACCAAGTAACCCTACCAATCAGTGTTTTCATCAAGGAATGATCATGTTTTCATCGACATCAAAGCATTTGATGTTCATTTGTCCCATTGCAACAACTAGACTGTAGCAGACATCATTCGGACGTGTCTAGGGCCAAGGGCTATGTTGAAAATGTTGTTAGATCCAATGGGAGGCATCGTATTGACAAATGATGGAAATGCCATATTGAGAGAAGTTGAGGTGGCTCATCCTGCTGCTAAATCGATGATTGAATTATCTAGAACTCAGGATGAAGAGGTCGGAGATGGTACTACTAGTGTCATTATTCTAGGTAAGTGCTCGTTGAATTGATGACTTCGCATGATGTTCCTGTTTGCATGAATTGTGTGCTTTGGGGCATTTATTTCATGTGAGGTTGTCCCCCGATAATCGTGTACTGATAAAAAAATTTCACGAGAAAAGCCGGGGAGGTTTTAGCATCAGCTCTCCCGTTCCTCGAACGATCCATCCACCCAATCACGATTATCGGTGCTTTTAAAAGAGCATTAGACGATGCGCTACAAATCATCACAGAAATTGCAGTACCAGTCAATATCCAAGATCGTAATGAGATGTTGCGTCTTATCAAATCGACTATTGGAACCAAGTTCGTTGCTCAATGGAGTGATTTGATGTGTGGCCTGGCTTATGATGCGGTCAAATGTGTTGCTATGGAGGTTGATGGGAAGCGGGAGATTGATATCAAGAGATACGCCAGAGTTGAGAAGGTAAACAATTTTTACCCAAGCTAACTGGTGTTGCTCCCATTCTGATTTAGTTTTCAAATGAAAAATAGGTCCCTGGCGGGGAGATCGAAGAATCCAAGGTGTTGGATGGAATAATGGTCAACAAAGATGTTACACACCCGAAAATGCGACGTCGCATTGAAAACCCCCGCGTCATTCTATTGGATTGCCCATTAGAATATAAGAAGGGTGAATCTCAAACAAACGTAGAAGTCAGTGATGAAGCGCACTGGGCGCGCCTGCTTGAGATTGAAGAAGAGCAAGTCAAGGAATTATGTGAGCATATTATCAAGCTCAAGCCCGACCTGGTTTTTACCGAGAAAGGAGTTTCAGGTAAGTTGTTTTGTCTAGTCGCAAGTTTGAGGAAAGCAAGAGGGACATGCTCTTACGCCAACATATGACTACAACTGTAGATCTGGCCCAACATTATTTGATGAGGGCTAATATCAGTGCCATTCGTCGAGTAAGAAAGACGGATAATAACCGTATTGCCAGAGCCACAGGTGCTACCATTGTCAACCGAGTGGAAGACCTACAAGAACACGATGTCGGTGTCCAGTGTGGTCTCTTTGAAGTTCGTCAAATTGGTGACGAGTAGGTTTAAACAAAGGAGCTCTTTTTCTCGACCAGAACCGTGAAACTGATGGCATATACGTAGGTACTTCACCTTTTTGGTGCAATGTAAAGATCCAAAAGCCTGCACGATTTTACTCCGAGGTCCATCCAAGGATATTTTGAATGAAGTAGATAGGAACTTACAAGACGCTATGTGTGTAGCACGGAATGTGATGTTTGAACCTCGATTATGTCCGGGTGGTGGTGCTACAGAAATGGCATTGACTGTAAGATTGGGTGAAAAGGGTAAATCCATATCTGGTGTCGAGCAATGGCCTTACAAGGCGTTAGCTGAGTCGTTGGAAGTCATTCCTCGTACGTTGGTTCAAAACTGGTAAGTGGCTTTGGCCATAGATCGGATGGCCTTCTGGCACTTTTGCGCTGGTCTGAACACGTGCACTTTATACAGTGGTGGTAATGCTATCAAGACCCTAACTCAATTACGAGCCAAACAAGCTGAAGGCTTCTCAACATTTGGTATCGACGGTATAACCGGTACTGTGGTAGACATGAAAGAGTACGGAGTTTGGGAGCCTCATGCCGTCAAGGCGCAAACCATCAAGACTGCTGTTGAATCAGCCTGCTTGTTATTAAGAGTTGACGATATTGTGTCCGGTGTATCAAAAAAGAAAGATGGTGGCGGATCAATGCAAGCCGCTCCTCAGGGTGAAGGCGATGAGGGTCAAATGGATGTGAGTTGGCGCGTGTTGTTTTAATGTTCAAAGCGATGAAAATGACATGATATCCGGTCAAACTAGGAGGGTGGTGAACGTTAAAGTTCATGTTGAGCAGCTACCGCTTGCCAGAGAAGATAGATTTTTCACTGATGTCCTTGATATTTTTCTTGTTAAGCAAACAATGTGCTGTATATACCGATATGCGCCGTGCCTAATTGGCATAGCATCGCTTATGTTGTATCGACCCGTCTGAACTTACATTGCATGTTATTATTTGGGTCTTTTATTGAGGTGTTGTTGCAGTCGGGGTGATGCCGGATGACACTTATCTACTAGGGGCGTATCACTCGAAGAACACGCTGTATGGATGGCTGCGATATGTACAAGTAAGACTAAGTGCAATATCGCCACACAAGTCACGCGAGTTACCTTTCGCCTAGACCTGTTTCGGTATTGGGGATACGTTACGGATGCAAGCCCCACTCATGGCTGCTCAAGTCCCACATCGTCCGCATTTCCATCCCGGTATCCTGGCGGCCTGGCACTGTCTACATGCGTACAGCCGTGTGAAACGATCTTCATTGTCACTCCCATCGTGCTCGAAACACCTCACGCACGCACAATCAAAATAATAACCCTCCTTCAACTGTGATCGTCTTTCCTTTGCTGGCAGCGTCAAGTCGATGTATGAGTGAAACAACGGTTCGTCCCTGCGTATTGCATGGAGGGCGTAGAACCGTAAAACCGGTTCGTTCGCTACAAAAGTAACGATACTAGTGCCATGCCGGCTCGCGCAGATCCGAGAGTGGGATAATAAGCCAGTTACTCTCATTAAATTAGGTTGACAACTATTATTGAAGTATGATGCGGCTGGGTAAATGCTGCTGCCGATGGATTCTGATTCGGGACACCAGAGTCCGAATCCGTTGCATGTGCGGATACAAATGAGGTTGATGAAGTGATGCAAGGTGTAATGCGAGGTGAAGAGATCCGCGAAATGGGGACCTGTACTGTCTGATGTGGCTGGAAAGGTTGAGAGAAATGCATGCAAATATTCTAGTTGCAAGTGTTCTAATGGTGGGAGGGAGTCTCTATTGGTAATAAGGGTCCCAACATCTTCGTATGTGGGGTGTGCTATGTTGCCATTCTCGATAAAGCGACGTGATGAAATCCCAAGAATGAACCTGGCTAGATCCTGTACATCCCCCGCCGAATACACGTAAGCTAGGTCATGAGATATCCCTCGCTTCCGTTCCTTCATTATCTGGCGTGCGCTTTCAACATGTTTCCGATAAGACGGTCCGAGATTGGATATGTCGATGAAAGCGGTACATTCGTGTTGGAGATGGTGTGGTTGTTTGAGATCACAGCAGTGCGGAGAGCAGTAATAGACTGCTTTACATGAGAGGCAGCTGATGGAATAGGTTGCTGGGTATGGAGAAATGGTGTAGCAGGTGTGACATCCTCGTTTCCGGCAATCATGATTGATTGCTATGTTGTTAAATGTGTTTTGTAGCGCTTGGCCCGGAATGAGCATATAGTAATAAAGCACCAGGATTAATAAGATAAAATTGAATGCGATACTCACATATTCCATACGGCGTGGTTTCTAGTACGAGATCGCCTTGTTGCAGATCTCGAGATGCTACAGCAAAGTTGCCCAGCAGCGCATCATGTCTGATGGTGATGGCCGACATTGATTATGCGCCGGCTGCTTGATACGACAGTTGCAATGCACACAGGTAAGCTTGTCTCCTTTGGCTTTTGCTTTGGCGCTGCTGTACATAAAGCCGTCGCTCCTCGCGCGCGCCCCCTGTCAACCTGTGCACCCGGACAAGCGTTATTCCAGGACTGCAGCTAGGCCATTATGGCATTGAAGAGAGTGACCTTGCTTGATTCCTCGAAACTACTTAATGGTGATGGATCCCTGGTACGACAGCGAAAGATACCAACTCCACCTCCAGGCAGGTTACCATCTCGTCTTCCGTTGACTTGCTTGATCTGCATGAACCTCATTCGCCGCCGCTCGTACGGAAAGTAGCCAAGGGCACGGAACCATCGCCGCTCCTCGCACACGAGCAGCCTGATGCGATTGAAAAGGCATTAACCACTGTCTATGAAAAGATGCCTCATTGGGTGCAAGACAATGCATCTATACGATCCGGATACAGATACATTGAAAACTCATATCACGAATGTGCAAAATCACTCTTTTTTCTACATAACGAAACCATGAATGTTTGGACTCATTTACTGGGCTCTTTGAGTTTCATTGGACTGGCTTTTGGAACGATATATGCTGCCGGACCTTGGTCGAATGCTATGGAGAAGGCTAGTTGGTTGGATGTTGTGATGTGGAGTTGTTTCTTCATTGGTGCCATTGGGTGAGCTCCGAGTCTGCTTGGGCTCCTCCAGAGTGGTTTGCATCTTAACGACATTCCCTGTAACGATAGGTGCATGGGGTTGTCAGCGGCATTTCATTTATTCGCATGCCACTCCCAAGATGTTGCTTCCGCGTGGAACAAGGCGGATTATGTGGGGATTGTGACATTGATTGTTGGATCGGCTATTCCTGCCATATATTATGGTAAGAATCTAGATGGTGAATCGTGGATTTAAAGCATAGTAAATGTTGCCGCCAACTCACGCCAGCACATTATCCACCCGGCAGGCTTTCTATGTTCACCCACACTGCAAACTGTGTATATCGCAATGATGGCTGTAGCTGGTACTGCAACCATTTGTGTGTCTGCATCGGACAGATTTAGAACAGCGAGATTCAGAGTACCTCGAACCATTATATTTGTGGCATTGGGTGCTAGCGGTGTTGTCCCCATCATACACGCCATGATACTATGGGGTGTAAGTGATGTGATAGATATTACCACCGTTGACCTTCTTTGTGGCTGCTTATTTCGCTTCTTACCTGCGGGTCAACGTAGTTTGATTTTGTGACAGAAGCCGTCAGTCTAGGGTGTATGGCCATCATGGGACTATTTTATGTTCTTGGTGCAGTGCTGTATACATCGCGATTCCCGGAAAGATATTGGCCAGGGAAATTTGATATATGGGTACGTCTTTGTGTTTTGCAGAACGTTTGATAAAGGCGTCGCAGTCGGAAGCACTACTCATTTATCACCTAGTTTCATTCACATTCGATCTTCCACATCATGGTGATTGCCGGAGCCGTAACACATTATATTGGCTTGCTATACATGCATCATTTCTGGGCCACGTAGGTGTCGTTTTTGTGGAAGACCTGTAGTTCATCTCTCAATGCAAATATCAGTAGCCACTCGCACACGTGTGCTTTGGCCAGAGCTGGTGTTGCCAAGCTGAGTTGAAGCTCGGCGGGACGGTCAACACCTAGTACAAATAGAGTAGACGACCTTTATTTGAATTTTGTTTGTTAGAAGTCGCTTATTGATCATCTGTTCTATATTATGTAAATTTGACAACGTGATAGGATCATGGATTGCAAGCTTTAGTGGCAAGTCACCCATATACCATAGTTTGCCACGTAACGCGTTGACTCATCACACGTGTGCAGATAGCAAGTCTCAGATTGTCATCCGAGGCCGTTCGCTCTAATATGGCCTTTCTCTGAAGTTGTTCCATTTGAGACGTAAGATAGGAGGTGTGATTACATCCTTCCAACTATCCAACAGGTAGAAGCGTATCTACTACCAGCATGAATGTCTGGTATAGTAGAGTGTACCGTAACAGGGTCATTTGAAAGCTGCGCGCAGTCATCATGACATTTCCACGCTGTCCTGTCACAAATTTGCCACAGACCTGTCCACCGAATGTCGCGTCACGAAAGCACAATCGCGCACTTGTATTTCTACGAGATCCAGCTTGGTAGACAATCAATACTATATCCGTACCAGCTATTATAGCCTGGACTTCTTTGAGCTCGTTGGCGTCTCTTGCTACGAAGGTGATTGTTCTGGCGGCCATATCGATAGTGGGTGATAGGCGGCAGTGCTGGCACTTGAGCAGATGTGTGTTCTACGCACTTTCTGATATCAGTTTACTCAGCTGACCAATAGATGATCTATGTGTGAATCTGTGTTGGCGTTTTGGTAATTCATAACAGTTGACCAAACCTCGCGCACCCCGTCCAATTCATCCTATCCATCCATCCATTTCCCATCGGACACAGGGACAGGCGTACATCAAGTAAGTAGTTAAGAACAGCGTATACAGACATATGTGGTTCATATCACAGGCTGGCTGCGGAAGTCACATATTTGAATGCATGTCTGAATGCACACACATACCCATCATACATCAACAGTGAGGATCCTGTCCACGTCAAGGCGAAGACATAGTATCGAGAAAGCTCATTAGATTACCAAATACAATCAGTCAACAAAGTCCCGTAGAACCTCTATCGCCCCGACAATTGACATCGCAAGACATCAGCCCAGCCTGTTCACGAATTAAGAACTCTCATCATCATTACAGGTATACACGTCCTAACACCTCGTAAATCAATAGTCCACAGAAATGGCCCAACGAGTAACATACCGAAGAAGGCTCTCATACAACACAAAGTCAAACAAAGTCCGAAAGGTCAAGACTCCGGGCGGACGACTCGTTGTGCAATATGTACACAAGAAGGCCAAGGGTCCGAAATGCGGAGATTGTGGAACTAAACTGCCTGGTGTAAGCTTGATCATCCGCTGCCGTCTCTGCTTGGCTGGAATTCAAACGCGACAGAAACCTCATGATAGCTGCCAGCACTGCGACCAATTCAATACTCGCGACTGTCGAAATCTAAAAAGAATGTTACAAGAGCGTATGGCGGTTCACGATGCGGTCACTGTGTCCGTGAACGAATTGTTAGAGCATTCTTGATTGAAGAGCAGAAAATTGTGAAGAAGGTACATACTATCTTACCAAAGCATGATGTTGATGCTCTGGTATAGTCAGATTCTCACACATTGTCGCAATACCCCAGGTGCTGAAGTCACAGTAGGAGGAGGCTAAGCAAAAGAATGTTCATATTTTTTCGCCATAGCGTGATGTTGATATTTAGTTATCTTCATCTTTCTCTTCCTCTTTTTTACATTCATATGAATTCCTTTATTTTATATATTGGTAATTTACCAATTATAATTGGTTCGTCAGAATTATGCAATCAATGGCGTATAAAAAGAGTTGGTCTAGTATAGTCAGATACTTTTACATCGTCGCAATGATGTGGGCTTGTAAGCAGAATCAGATCATCTTTTAATTGACCATCTCCATGGTATTCTCTATGAGGCCGAAAAATCATACTAGGAGTGGACACGCAACCATCGCTATATGATCAAACAATCGGAAATGTCAAGGTCTTTGTGTTATAGTTGATGTTACATGCAATAATTGCGCTCTTGCCCCCTTTTACCGTATGTGGCCAAGCAAGTCCACCAGGTTTCTTTTTTAGTATGCTGACGGAGATGTGACTACAATGACGGCAGGTCGGGACTGTCACTGTATGTTGTGTTTTGTTCTTAAATGGCATCCCTGTTAGTGAAAAAGAACGTCGTCAGTCGACAAGTCGCGGGTCGTTGCTACGGCCGGCACCCTTTCTTAATTCATGGCCTGTTACTCGTGGCCCGCTTGGAAACCCTTTCCTGTTCACAACAACGTGTAGACTATTTTGCGCTGGCCTGCTTACTTCGCGCCCAGCATCGGGCTTGCAATTCTCCCACGGCATTTGTAGCAACTTGCACTTCCTTATCACTAAGCGGGCTGCAGCGGATTATATACAATAGTATCAGAGTAAGGACATACTCTCGTTGATTCCATTGTCTTTGATTTGAAATTCACTGTATTTCCCATCCGCGCCAGGGGCAAATTCAACTGATCATTGAGAATGAGCGGTGAAGGAGGACATCCAGCTGCTGATAATAGTGGAAATGCTGATGGTGGAAATCGAAGCGACCCTACTACACAACCATCTCCAGCCGATAGTCACCCAAAAAGTGTTCAATTCGCGGCATCATCGTCACCACCTGCACCAAACGGGACAACCGCTGCTGTTACTGAACAGTCTCATCAGTCAAGTGCTATAAACGACGCGAAAGAACCAAAAGGCACCGCTAAAAAGGCACCGGCAAAAAAACTTGATATTGTATGTACACTCTTTCTAGTTTGCTTGCATCAAGATCCTGTATCATCATTTTAACATAACCAATTCAATTTCGATGACTAGGAAGAGCATATACTGTCCTTTGATCAGCTGAAAGAACGTCATACCACTTCATTTGATCCTGCAAAACCGACTCATTCACAAGGGTTGAGTAGCACAGTTGCGAAACAGCGGTTGGAGCAGTATGGACCCAATATATTGACACCGCCCAAGAGAAAGAATGCGTAAGTGCCATTTGATATGTCGGCCTCGATCTATCGCGCGGTTCAGAGTTCGCCACTTCCATACTACGTCATTGAGGCCACCGATTAGTTAACTCAGATAAAACCGAAATCTTAGGTTCATGAATTTCTTGGAGCATTTATTATCACTGTTTAATGCGTATGTATCACTCCAAGTCATTAGCCTGCGGAAATATCCAACTTACCAGGCCTTGCACCATCTAGCTTGCTGATTGTATCTGGTATATTGACTTATGTCTTGTATGGTATTACTCCTGCTGGAAACACCCCAAATGTAAGTTTTCGTTGCATCTCTCAGGTCAACATATGCTGATGATCTGCTGGACCCACTAGCTGTACATCGGTGCCATCTTGATTGCTGTAGCCTTCCTCAACGCGTTCATTGAATTCTACCAGTTACAAAAATCAGCTGCCATATTGGAATCATTCATGGTAATCTATTGAGCAGTTCCGCTTTTCTTGCGAGTGGTGGACTTACGACGTAGTCTACAACAGAACATGATCCCAGCAAAGGCGACAGTCATTCGAGATGGTACTCAATCTCAAATAGCCGCTTCTGAGTTGGTCATTGGGGATGTGGTTTTTGTCAGAATAGGCGACAAAGTGCCGGCGGATTTTTATGTTTTCCATGGATCAGATTTCAAAGTTGATAATTCTTCCCTGACTGGTGAATCCGAACCACAAGATCGTGTCGCATCCAATACTCAGCCAAACCCCCTGGAGGTATTTCTTGATATTTGCTAGAACAGACTTATTGGACACGTGATTGTTGGGTTTAAACATGACAGCCACGCTCCCCTCGGTAGGCTACCAACTTGGCATTCAATGGTACTTTGGCCGTGGCTGGTGAGGCTTATGGTGTTGTCATTCGAACTGGTGATAACACTGTATTGGGTCAAATCGCTGGGTTGACCTCAAGTGAATCCAAACGTAAATCACCCCTCTCTATGGAAATTGAGCGCTTTGTCTACGTAATTGACGTCATTTTTTTGAGATTTAGCATCATCCGACGGGTCAAACGAGCTTAAAAGCATGCTATTATAGATTATTGGTGGAGTTGCAATTACATCAGCCATCGTCTTTTTCATCGTTGCCTATGTCAAAACCAAGCAAATCGCATTTGCTCTCAACTTTGCTATTGGTGTCCTAGTCGCTTGGGTGCCACAAGGTTTACCAGCAACAGTCACTATGCTCTTAACCATTGCAGCCAAGCGAATGGCAACCGAGCAAGTCTTGGTCAAGGATTTACAAGGTGTAGAAACTCTAGGTGCGATTACCTTATTGGCTACCGACAAGACAGGTACGTTGACCAGAAACCAAATGACTGCTACAAACATATGGACGAGTTTGAAACTTCTGACCACCGCCCCTGCTGAGAGTGCACCTGCTGGTGAAACTCCAGTAGATATGGCTGTCAGTGGAGTCAGTGAGATATTGCATATTTCTGCTATGTGTTCAAGGTATCAACAACCACGATTGCGAGCGCAGAAGTTTACTAGGAACTTAAAAGTCAATCTCCTGAATAGAGCTCGATTCGATCGAAGTGATGTGCCAATTAGTGACAGGAAGATTACTGGTGATGCTACAGAATCCGGTCTATTCAGATATGCAGCCGCCAAATTACCCGATATAGATCAGGTAACTTCAGAGTGCAGTTCTGTATGATCATGTGACATCAACTAATTCAAAAATGCAAATAGCTAGGAGATAAGTATCCCAAAGTCTTTGAAATCCCATTTAACTCTGATACGAAATGGCATATGGCCGTCCACAAAAAACCACACGCGAGTGGACCTCTGACTCAATCTATGAAGGGTGCTCCAGAACGTATCTTGCGAGTCTGTGACACGATCTTAGTTGATGGCAAAGCTATTGCAATGACCGAAGACCATCGTAAAGCATTCAACACTGCTTACGAGTACATGGCTGGCAAGGGACATCGTGTCTTGGCTTTTGCTCAACTGTTACTACCTGAATCTGAATTTCCTGCTGATCACCATTTTTCGAAAGAAGACAAGAATTACAAGACTGTACGTATGACAATCCGCTTGGGGCAGAATATGCATACTCAGGAGAAGTTTTGAAATTTCTAAATTTAGACGGGATTATGCTTTGTTGGATTAGCAAGCTTAGAAGATCCTCCCAAACATGGTGTGCGAGAAGCCATTGGTCACTGCCGCGAGGCTGGTGTGAAGGTCATGATGGTCACTGGGGATCATCCATTGACGGCTGAGGCCATCGGTCGTAAGATCAACATGATGTTGGGCGATACCAAAGAGTCTCTAGCTAAAAGAACCGGTCGTAAAGTTGAAGAAATCAAAGAATCAGAAGTCGCCTCCGTCGTCATCCACGGTGAAGTGATTGACTCATTGACAGACGAAGATTGGGAAAACATCTTTTCAAAAGATGAAATCATCTTCGCCAGAACCTCACCAAAACATAAGCTCCAAATCGTCAAACATGCCCAGGCTATAGGTCACATTGTTGGTGTCACTGGTGACGGTGTTAATGACTCACCGGCTTTGAAGAAGGCAGATTTGGGTATCGCCATGAATATTTCTGGCTCTGATGTATCCAAAGAAGCTGCCGCTATGATTTTACTGGACGACAACTTTGCCTCCACTGTCAATGGTATTGCTGAAGGAAGACTGATCTTTGCCAATCTCAAGAAATCTGTTCGATGTGAGTTTAGACCTTTGTTGAAGACAATGAATGCATGTCAATAGTACGTGTAACGCTAATCTTTCCCAACATTTAGACGTGGTAACTCACATCATACCAGAAGTATTGCCATACTTACTGTATGTCATCATTCCAATTCCCGTCGCAATTGGTGCCCTACAAATTCTCGTCGTTGACTTGGGTTTCGAACTCCTCGCTGCTTTGTCTTATGCTTGGGAGTTACCTGAGAGTCCAGGAGGTCTAATGAGATTACCGCCTCGTAAACCAGTGACAGCAGCATCCATTAGACGCAAGAAAGATCGAGAGGCTGAACAAGCTGCTCATGCCCTGGTCGTGCCTCATGATCCAGAATCTGGTAATGAGGAGGTCCGAGAACCATCCAAATTCGAATTGGCTTTACACACATGCAAGCAAATGACACAGAGATGGTGGTGGAGACAAGCATTCTCTGCACCCGAGGGAGACGTGCTAGTCGATGTTGATATCTTGTCGTACTCCTATTTGGAGGGTGGTATGATTGAGTTCCTTGGTGCTTTGACTACCTTCTTTGTTGTCTTGTGGTATGCCAATTTTTACCTTGGTCATATGTCGGGTGGTGTTGTCATGTTTCAACAATTCATAATAGGAGTGGTGTCGACTCAGCGAGTGGTCAGAGCTTCAGAATCAGTCCCTGGGATTCAGTTCAAATGCAAAGCGCTGGAGTTTTCTTTGCAGACGGTGCCCCAAACTACGTAACTGCCGCTGGCACAGTATTGGTAAGCGTCTATCCCAGGGATCTTTAAGGCATGATGATACTAATAAATGCACTACCTGGTGAATGTAGAGTGATTCATCTCAAACGGAGGCATTAGCCCAAGCTCAATCAGCTTTCTATTTCTCAGTCATGGTAAGCATTCATCTTACGCCAGCATGACTACACCTGCGCAAACATCACGGGTGCGGCATTTACCTGGTATAGATCATACAAATGTGGAACTTGTTTGCCTGTAAAACAAGGTTTCGTCAGCCATTTGGATTCTACATGTTCCAAAACCTGTATACCTGGGGCAGCATAGTAGCTGGAGCTGGCTTCGCTGTTGTCATTGTCTATGCACCACCTTTCAATAGTAAGGACCCTTGTTTTACTACAATCAAGCTCGCGAGGAGCAAAAGTCAAGACTCGCCTTCATTAATAGTTGCCTTTCAAACATCGTATCACATGAGCCCATTGTACTGGCTCATACCCATGGCTTTTGGTGTCGTTTTAATACTATACAATTCCCTAAGGCTTATAATCAAACAATGGCGTAAGTGTGCCGTTTTTCCTTTCCTTTACATCCGAAACAATTGCAGTTGTGACCTAATGTTTCCATGCGGTAATTATAAATTAGTGGCGCCAGTTAGATGGAATCCAGAAATTTCCGGGTTGCAAATGTATCCGACTCGTTGGGTACGTCTCTTTTCAATGCATTTTTTTTAATGGTGATGAGTATGACTTACACATATTGCACAATGTAGTCAACTGGGCGCTAGGTCCTAAATCAGAAGACTTCTGATTTGTGCTTAGTGTGATATTAATGTATTAAGGGGATAGGGAACCGAGACATTCAACGTTCAGCACGGATGACCTTACATAGAGGGATCTGTATTTTTAATTATTGTACTAATTGATTTACCCAACCACCACAATATAACTAATAGCCTTGTTAGGTGTTAAACAACGCAATCTACGTAGAGAACTTTTTTCGCATGGATGCTTAGTCTGCACACACCATGTGTCTACCAGAAATAGCGAGAGACCATCTTGATCGTTCGGTCCTACCACGATCGCGACCAGCTGTAGTACATCAAAGGTGGCTCCTGCAGGATTCACCACAGTCATTACGTGCTTCTGATGAAGGAGTGCGCACATTCGCATTGGAATCGGATTGTATCGGGTCGCGTACAAATGCGGGAAATAGCGATCTGGCCGTGCATTCTTGGCATCAAATGCGAATGCGAATGGCAGGTGCATTCTGGTGATTCCATCCCTATCCAAACTTCAGCAAGACACAAAGATTCAAAGTAATGCAATAAGCGGGAAATATCCTTACGCTCTCTGGCTTGTAGATTCTGGATTGAAAGCAGCCGACTCCCGATCGTCATCGAGTTATACAAGGTCAGGCTCCTAGTACATGCTCTGCATCCGACATGCCAGATCCATTACCAAGTGATGTTAGTACGATATTCGGAATAGCGGCGACGTCATGGCATCATATTGTCGCATACACTATATTTCTGATTTATGGCCTTGTCTATTTGGGTAGGTCGGATGCATCCAAAATTTGCAAGAGATTTTCTTCCATTGTCGCCTGCATTTTCTAACACAACGCCATACGTCAATCATGAGGTTCTTGGAATGTATGAGCCGTTATATGCAATGAAACGAACGCACAGTGCCTGACATGCCTTTCTATAGACGTGGATTACCGCAACTGGATTCTTCAAATCCAGATTCTATGGATCCGCATTCGCTGATACCTTTATGAGCTACTTTGCCATCACCTACATGGTTATCATGTTTGCATGCTTAGGTGAGCATCACCGTAATGCGTGGATTGGTTGGCCCAAACATGCCCGAGTGTGTGAAGTGAGGTGCTCATCATGTACAACCTCGCAGCGCTCTTCCTCGCAATGCCAAATGTGATACCCCTCAACAGGCGAATGATAACGGGTAACAGCCTCGTCGTTGTCATCTTCGGGGTAGCTGCCATTATGGCTTTGATGCAACTGAATCCATACCTCTATTTCTTCCTGACGTTGGCATTAATTGTACTCAGTGCTTTGGCCACTTCTTTTCTGGCTGCGCTCTATGGCATTGTACGTGTGATGATGGGATGGCGTTTACACGTCGTCGGCTGACTCCGCGGCAGGACACTAGTTACCCCTGTACCCGCCCGTTTTCGCTTCAGCATTCATGAGTGGACAAGGCCTGGCTGGATTGATCCCTTCGCTAGTCCAACTAGTCTTGACAGCGTCAAGTAAAGATGCAGAGAAGGACTCGTATAGAGCTTTTGCATACTTTTGCCTGACGATCTTGCTAGCGATCTTTGTCATTGCAGGGACAGAAATACTATTACCTCGGCTTCATGTCAAGAAAGAGAACATCTTTACGGAGGCGAGGATTCCTGATGATGGGCACTTGGACACCCCTGGTGAAAGCAACCACGATGAAAATAGTCGTTGTAGTAGCTACAGAGCTCTCAGGAGGACTAAAATTGTGCTAACAGAGGACAGCATTTATACCGCGGTTCTTCGACGAGTATGGCTCTCGGGATTATCATTGTGGTTGGGCTTTGTCATCACACTTGCGAGCTTCCCAGCCATAACATCAGCAGTAGCATCTGAAAACCCAAATGATACCCTGATCGTACCTATTCACTTTGTCATATTCAACTTGTTCGACCTACTGGGCAAGACACTGCCCGGTATACCAACATTTTTCATTCAATCACCAGCGATACTCTTCATAATGAGTGTGGCCAGATTAGTCTTCCCACCAGCCTTTTTACTGTGCAATGTGACATTCCAAGACCGATTTGGAATTGTTTTAGACAGGACGATGCCATTAGTATTTGGAAAGGACTGGATGTTTCACGGGATCCTTGCCTTGTTTGCTTTCAGTAATGGATACATAGATGCTTGCATTGTCATGCTAGCGCCAGATCTGATACCTGACAACAACGTTACGGACAATGGTTGTCTAGGCAGAAGTAGTAGTGTTGTCACAGGAGATAGTGGGAATGAGGGACCCGCAAGTGTTCCATCACAACAGAGCGATGGTGGAATCGCTTATACTGCGAGTAGTAGCAGTATAGGCCCAAACTATGAGCCAGTCCTGGATGCAGACGGTCTCAGCCAACCGAATCACCATGTGAAGCGGCAACGAGAATTGGCTGGTGCAATGATGGTGGCGGCTATCTCTTTTGGATTGTTATGTGGATCTGGCATGAGTTTTGTGTTGAGATGGATGTTGTGCGGGTGTAATCCCTTTTACTCGTAGATCATAATTATGAGTGTCGTTAGAGTTATTGTGTCGCACTACATTTGTAAGTTAAGGTAGCACAGTTCACGAAGTAGTATTATGGACGGGTTGTGATGTTGCGGAACAAGCATAATAGGCGGATCTCATACCAGAGTCTCTAACGTAATATCTATCCTTTTGCATCCGCCAACCACTTATAATTAGCACAACGACAACATTCAGCCTCTGAAGTTGTCCTTCATCTCTCTCAACTTGGCCATAACAGAAATCGGGTCAGAAGCACCAGTCTTCTCCTGGATTTCTTTCGAATTCAACCTCAAGAAGGGATTGATTTTCCACTCGTCACCTGCATAGACGGTACATTGTACAATTGTCAGCGCTTGATATAAACACAATGTGAAGCATTGGAGACGCTCACCGATTGTTGAAGGAACGCTATGTGTGGAAATCTGGTATTTTGAACCGCCTAACGAAGAAAAAAGGGCATTTGGAAATTTAATGTACCCACGTGCACTTTGTATCCTTCATCCACTCCAGTTTGTGCTGTACATCCCGATTACCAGGTTCAACAGCAGCAGCAAATCTGAGATTCGCGGCGGTGTATTCGTGGCCACAGAATACGAGAGTGTCCGACGGCAGGCTGCCCAGCACGTTGACTAGCGAGTTGTGCATCTGCGCGGCAGTCCCTTCGAAGAAACGACCGCAGCCTGGCCGACAATCCACATTAGTCCAATTAGTCGCAGCACGCAGGCACACGTACCAGCCACAAAGAGCGTGTCACCCGTGAACACACACCTCTGGTTCGTGCGTGCATCAACGACATAGTAGGATACGGATCCACGGGTATGGCACACGGTGTACATGGGAGTGACATCCAGACTCCCGATTTTGAAGCGCGCCCCGTCGTCCACCTTGTGCGTCAGCGCATCGACCCGATCGTCGCCGCCATAGACGGCGATTTCCGGAAGCTGTGCGGCAATGCTCCGGTTGCCCCCCGCGTGGTCTGCATGGTGGTGGGCTACAGACTACGGATTGGTGATGTGCGCCAACGGCGATCGACGGACGGGGCCGTACTTGTCAAGACACACGATACCGAGGCATTGGCGCCGTGCGCGACCGGCAGTACCTTTGCTGGCTCGACTGGATCCACCAGGGCAGCCTGCTTGGTTGCTTCGTCCACCAGCAGGTATGCATAGTTGTCCTAATGTTGGTGTTGATGTTGCATGTCACTTGACGTGGAGACGATCGTGGGGTGCAGGAATTAGTATTTGATAGAGACGATGGAGACAACCACCACTGTGAGTGGCTGGCGGGCTCCGCAACTCCTCCTTGACGCAAGCGCGTAACGATCCAAACTCCATCTCGGAATCAACAGCACTGCAGTATGTACTTGTAGGCACGGTATAGGTGTGATCTTCATGTTCAATAATCTGCCTGCCGTTCGATAGAAAGCTCGTTGCATTCAAGAAAAAAACGGGATGGTTGGGGAGGGTGATGGTTTGTGCCAACTTTATTGCTTATATGGTCATTCATGGTGTCAGGTCATGTGTGTGAAGAAAAGCAGAAGCGTTGGAAGACACGCGTCAGATGTTCTCGTGAACTTGCTTCTAGGCAGTTCATGTCAGTGGGAACGGAGGAGAGCATTTGAACGATAGTTTGAGGACATTGTCTGTGATAACAACACTTAGTGTAGTCTATTTGCAACCACTTATAAATCTCATGCATCATTATTATATATAAGAGAGCATCAACGAGGGGTATAGTGTTTTCTGTACCCGCCTGGGTTGGTGAAACACTGGTACGGAGTGGTGCGCAGGAGTATTTTGACATGTTGACAACGGGCAATCTGACTGAAGTCCGAGACCTTCCGCCATCAACGCATCAAGTCATGGTCAATACCATATATATGGCCGTCGTTAAATATGGAGGTAACTCCACCTCTTGTACAGCACCCATATCCAAACCGTCGTTTGACCTGACGCCAGTAACGAAGGTCCAACACATACATGAATTCTTTTTGTTTTATCTTATTATTATCTTTCCTCTTTTTCAATCTTGGCAAGCATCTTGTCTACACGCGCACCCAATCGAGATGTCGCTGTGGCCGGTTCAGCTTTAGCCAACATCTTCAATTCTTCGATGTCCTATAGTGAGCCAGAATACGTATCTAAATCAGATGATGCAAGTATGCGCGTTGCTGTGACGTGACAAACCTCCTTGAATTCGGCACGCTCAAGCTTGATTTCAGCCAAATCAATCCTCACATCCTGGAAGACGGAATCGGCAGTCAAAACTTTCAAAGCAGCACCCAACTGCCTCAGTTGATCATCTAATATCTTGTCTTCGTCCTCAATAGCTGACGCAGCTTGCTTTTGCAATGGTTGCTGTTGGCTAGCTGATATACGAGCATCCGGAACAGGGAATGGTTTCGGTATTGATGCCGTCTCAGCTGGGATCTCGCCTTCCTTAAGTGGCAGCCTAACTGGCGCGGCTACTGCCGGATTTACTCGTTCAACGGGTGCTTTAACCACTTCAACAATTATCGATGGTGGCTTCGCACTAAGTGGTGGTATTGGTGGTATCGGTTGACTAGATGCTATTATTGTTATGGACGGCGAGCAGCAGCTACATTTGGAATAGATGCTGCTGCTGCCGTCTTACGAGAGCTCGCTTCCGCTTCTCTAGCCAATTTAGCTTTCAATAATGCCTGGCATCGAAGGCAAAACATTAGCGTCGAATGATGAAACGGGCATGTAATCAGGAAGCGATACCTCTTCCTGCTCGGACTCGTCCTCAATCAGTTCTTCTTGCTCCTTTAGAACTTCTGCTTGTACGTGGCTTTACCTTCAGCTTCAGCAATACCCAGGCAGTTTCATTCACAACTTGGTGAGGAAAAGAGTGCAGAGCTGCTTGTAAAGCGTCTGTGACAGGTGCAGCTCGATCAATTGGTCTGTCAAATGTGAATGCTCGATGTGTCATTGCACCTCAATTGCAACACCAGTAAGTTTGTTGTGAAAGTTGCAAGATTTGAATCTGCGGGAATGCTGCCTTTTATGTGTTTGCGGATGCGGGATTGGGTGATTGTCGCCGTCGTCCAACATGCGAATGTATGCCATGGTAGATTGTATACATGCGTTCAAGTGACGCGTATACATTAGTCAGTTTGCGCGTAATTCCGCTCGTGAGTTATCTAAGGCTTCCGATCCTGACCAACATGATCTAATAGTACGCACTTTGAAAATAATGACGAATTCGCTTGGTTCGGCGCGCATACCATGGCGGTACTGTGGCGGTCTCCATACCGTTGCTTGCACTGCGTTCGCGATCTCTTGGGCGTACACGCGTGTGACATCAAGACGTTTGTGAATGGGCAGATGGTTGCACACGCAACATCAACTATTTCCGTTCCCGTTCCCGTTCGCGTTCCCATGATCAAGCAGCTTACATCCTCATTCCTTGCATAGTATTACAAGGAAACACCTCGACAGAAACATCGGCGAGCAATCAAAACCCCGTAACACTGTTGTCATGCTACCAAACCCATAGATCTTCATGAATCACGCATTAATATCTTTCTGAACATAGTCTCTTAAGTTAAAATCTTTGTAATGGTTAGAATTACATTTCAAGCACGTCATACAATGCCTCTAAATCACTTTGTTCATGCCCGTTATTTTTGCTGTCCTGTATATTAGGATCTGTAATGGCAGTAGGATGGATCTTGGATATTTCTCTCTCCTGCTTTGTCTTGATCTTCCACTGATTGAAGTCGCTCAAGTACATCCACAGACTTTGGAGATGGCGTACTGTTTGCCGGATTAGGATTCCAGTTGAAGAGTCAATTTGAGAGGTCGAGTACCAGACTGGGTATCCTAAAGGGGGGTCTGCAGCTTGCGTGATGATGTTCCGGAAGAGGGCTTCGTGGGCCTGGATGCTGTATCGTTCTATATGCTCAGATTTTGCTTCAGCTGAGGTTCCGTATCCTTTCGTAGAGGACAAACTACTGACCGTCGTCATCGTTCGTCAAATACAGTAACTCAAACGACAAGTTTGCCCATGTCCCCTATCCAAGTTACGATGTCAGCCGCCTTCTACTCCTGAGCGGAGGACACCAAGAAACATTACCCTAACCACTTCCGAGTTCAACTGTCCCACAGCGACTTTCTGATTGCCCAAGCTCATGATCCTAGCATGCAGACTCCCATCTTTGCCATCTCTTGAAACGCCAAATAATGTCTTCCTCTTGAGCTTGATGGCGTTATCCCATTCCTTCGCACTTTCCAAATCGGCGCTTGGATCCAAGCCGATGTAGTCGCTAGCATGCCATCTTTCCAGTTGTTCCTGAGTATCGAAAGTGTCAAGTTTCTCCAGCCAAAGCAATGCTGGCAACAGACAACAACGCCCACTTGTAACTCCTCAAAAGCACCAGTTGAAGGGACCGCGGCATTTTCAAATACACTTCGAACCGCGTATCGCCCGGCCACTTGACAAAATGAGAGCAACGGTGCTTGACTTGACTTCATCAGCCACGACTTGTAACGAGATACAGGCGATATCTTTCCTTGAGCGAGGCGGTATGCAAAGTCAACTGATGGCGTCATTTCGTTAGCGACATCTATGATATGGCCATTTTTAGGTGTATCTGAGCAGAGGCAAAGAAGCCTAGATGTGCATGTACCGACACCCACCATAACCCAGATATATACAATAGCAAGTGGTAGCAATCATCATAAACACGGCGTCCTGGGGTCTTATGGCTAGATGACGAATAGACATCCCTGAATGTTGCATTGAAAGCTCGTCGTACAGGGACAGGGCCTGAGCTTTTAGATGCTGCATCCATAATACAGGAAATTGTCGTTGTCCCATTCGTAATATTTCCCGGGGTAGTAGCGAGTCTTTCCATCTAAAGATCGGTTAACATTGACATTTACACCAAAACATAAAATTGAATGGAAACCGAGTTGGGCAGCGTCACCCCACAGGCTATAGGTTGTAAAGCACCCCACCAATTCTTATTCCAGACACTGCGAGCACTGCTAAATACATTGTCGAAAACATCATCCAGGGCTCGACCTTCAACGGCATGGCTGCTCGTTCCCTGTAGCACCAGTTCACGTAGAGAGACAATTAATCCGTCTTGACTGCTGGAAATAATACGGATGAGAAGGATGCAGGATTCTTGTCTTGCGATGTATGTTGTGTACCGAGCGGTGCTGAAGAAAAATGAGTGTTACACTGACGTGAGAATTCCTTGAGAAGAGGTGGAGCGGGTGAAGAATAAAACATTGAATCTGCCGACGGAGGGGATTCTGAGCCTAGGCCGACTATTCGTCAGATAATGCTTCGACCTACGTTCCTGCCGCGGGACAGCCACATACTTGAGAAGGACCAGAAGCGGGCGATGCGAGGGAAGCTGATCCAGAAGAATAGCAACCCGAAAATAGGTACTAGTAGCAAATCCAAGGCGGCAGTAATACATACGACAAACAATGTCAAAGGTGACGTCATGATGCCCAGTGATAGGCCATGAATCCAATCGTTGCTTTCTGTTCATCTAAAATTGTGTACACTAGCCGCAACTTTGCTACTAGCATCCTAAACAGATAGAAGCCTACCAGGAGATGCCTCCAAACTCTGATGACCATCCAAATCATATTGCAAAAAACTCTGGCACGACTCCAAATCAAGCCCACAACTGGAAGTCTCGCACTTGGGTGAAGCAGTCCCGCATTCTGTTCTCTACAACTTCTTGATCCTGTTGCCCCTGTTGAAAAACAAACTCTCTGGTAGTTGTAATCCATTCTGCAATCCAAAGAAACATGTTAGCTTGCAGGAAGAGGCACTTGTTTTCACAAAAGGCATTCCAATATCACGAACTGGAGCAGTTTTTACTGAAAAACTTGATGAAAACATGCTTACATCCATGCGAACAGTGGTGCTCTTACGCGCAT
>QEAN01000058.1:56788-68394 GCA_006535955.1 Synchytrium endobioticum | reverse complement strand
TAGCATAGACAATAAGCAGTAAGAAGATGAAGGATAGTACTTGTTATATTGCTTAATATATTATGTTTGCCGAATATATAACTATTGGGAGGAAGCAAAAGCGACCATGGTTGATTCCACATGAGACATTCCATTTCATCATAGCAGGTAGTACTATCCAGTGGTTATGATAATGGGTCAATATCAGTCGTGGCTCAATCTCTTTTGATGAAGCTATACGAACCATTGTTGATTCCAGTAAAGACATTGGATTTCATCATAGCAGGTAGTACTATCCAGTGGTTATGATACTTGGTCAATATCAGTCGTGGCTCAATCTCTTTTGATGAAGCTATACGAACCATTGTTGATTCCAGTAAAGACATTAGATTTCATCATAGCAGGTAGTACTATCCAGTGGTTATGATACTTGGTCAATATCAGTCGTGGCTCATTCTCAATTGATGAAGCCATACGAACCATTGTTGATTCCAGCGGAGACATTCCATTTCATCATAGCAGGTAGCACTATCCAGTGGTTATGATACTTGATCAATATCAGTCGTGGCTCATTCTCAATTGATGAAGCCATACGAACCATTATTGATTCCAGCGGAGACATTGGATTTCATCATAGCAGGTAGTACTATCCAGTGGTTATGATAATGGGTCAATATCAATCGTGGCTCATTCTCAGTTTCCATACGGACCAGCAATACGGGACATTGAAGCATTCCTGGGGTGTACCGGTATTGGCGCCAGTTATGGGAGTGAAGCAGTACCTGGATTGGACCACTCCATTAGAGCATTCCTGAGACCAGGAAAGGCATTCTTCATCCTCGCAGTAGATCCTTGGTCCTGGGATGTTTGTCTCGAGGTCGTTGGTGGGCGGCATGTCGTTGGGAAGAGGGATCCTTCCGGGTTGGGCTTCCCAAGTGAGTTGGACTGAAGTTGATGAGTCCGATAGATGAGAGGTGGTCGATGCGGATTGTCTGAGTTGAGTTGAGCTTTTATATCACTCAGACTAATGATCTCATGCGGTCTGTGTCGGCTAAACGGTTTGTCGTCCTTTTCGGACTTTAACAAATAACAGTCCGACTCCGAGTTCCGATTCTTCTGGCAACGGGCCGCACTTTATCCTCGCAGAATCCAACCATGGCAGATGAGATAGGCGGGGTCAGCCCAGAGGACAGCATGTGTATGTTCACTCTCCTTCACGAGGCACATACTCTTCGTATGCATTCGTCTTTTGTCTGTTTGGCATCTGGTTCAACATCGCGAAGCAGAGCATGACATCCAACTCAAACCATCTGAGGGAGTCGATCTTCAGCTCAGCATCGATGCCGCACCTCACAAATAACGTCCAACTCAGAAGCGCTTTTGTATGTGAGAACCAAAAGTAAGCAAACGCATGTCACAACGTGTCAGGCTTCGCAGACAGGAGCAAACAGTAACAAGCAGTCCAGCGCAGTTCTGTGTAGTTCGTGTTTCAGGATGCATTACTGGGAGCGTTTACCTCGCGGGATTACTTGTTGAGCAGTTTGAATTGATTCAGTTAATATTCGGATTTTAGGGTGACGATTCAGCACAAAGGGCGGCTTGGTGCATCGATTGAGGCCTTGATCTAGTGCGCTTCTTATGTCCAACTAACAAAATATCCGGACGCAATGTACTGTCCGACCGACCACACAACGAGACCACGACATCTGAGACGTAACTCTCAAATAGAAATAGCCAAAAGACCCTTGAATATCACGTTAAACATGCGCTTGATAATCTCTCTTGTTTGTCATTTATCTATTCAAACGTTCCACTGTTCGTGACCACGGTCAATGTTATGAATCGTCTCGTAACATAAACCTCTCAATCATATAAAAGAGTACCGTCTCAAGCCCTTTTGCACTCTCATAACGTTATATTCTTGAATAGAAGAAATCTTAGTTCAACATTAATCAAGTCATCCAAGTCCACTCAGGTTATCTTCAGTGCAATCTAGTTCATGTGCACTAAAGCGTAACAGTCAAAATGGAAACGTCCATGGTTCCAGTCAGGCTCCTCAATCAGGAGAGGAGAGCAACTTTTTCCTTATTGCCTTCTTGTGCAACCTTTTTTGTCGACCAAGCACGGCCCACTACAGAGACGACCATGTTGGCGAATACGGATCATCAGACAGACGGTGCGTCATTGCGGACAGAGTTCCTGCGAGGGCAAGCACTGTTCAAAAATATAGAAGAGGCCTCTGTCGCCAGCATTGATACAGCCTACCAAGTACGACCATGTCATGCATGTTGCGACCAACTCATCAAACCCTCCATGCCAAATAGGCTCGCGTATCAGAATGTATAAATTGCTTCACGAAATGTGCCTTGATGGTCCGACAGCTGTCTCTATTCAGCAATAATGAACAATTAGATGACATTGTCACCACGGATTTGAGGTACATCCCAACCCCTCCCTTTCGCCCATTATTCCAGTGTGCAAGTACTCAATGTCCGTATATAATCTGCAATCAGGTATATTCTAGTCGACTTCTACCTTGGGGATGTCACCCTCAAGCAAGTTTCGCCCAGTCTGAACCCTCTACAAGTCATCAATGTCGGTGAAATGTATCTATCTCGGTATCTGACCACTCTAGATGACTACGGAATACTACCTGCCCATGATGCGACGAGATGGCATGCTATGATACAAAAAAATGAAGCCGGTGATTTAATTGCCTCTTCTAGGCCTGAGCAAGCCGTCAGCAGAGATGAAAAGATTGCAAGGTACAAAAGGGAAAAGGAAACCAAAATGAGATTACAGGTATGTGATTGAACCCTCCCCCACATTCAAGTGGACCGCTAGGTCATTTTTCTTGCCAAGAATAGGATTTATTCGCTCGTCGACAAGATCAAGATGCAGATGAAGCAGTTGAGCGAGACATAATATTGACTAGTGCTACATTGTACGCTAAATCAGCATTAGAATCCATCAAATTAATACGGGACGAACGTGTGCTGTTGCTGCAAATGGAAAAGGCCAGGAGAGACGATAAGGGTGATGGGTCCTCAACCCTGGACAAGCATTCAGCTGAACGTCCCGATTGGAGGCGTTTGAACGGACCGCTCATGGATTCAGAAAGACGAGTGAGTTGGAGGATTTTTCTATCCACTGGTCCCCTAACATTCTGCTGTTCTACTGTTGGCTAATATATGTTATGCATAGATACTGCGTCCATTTGTGATCACAAGTAAACGAGAAGAACTAAGGAGAGGAGTCTTCCGGCCAAGTTGGAATCTGCCAACAATGACTATCGAGGAGTATTTGGATTTAGAAGCCGAACGAGGGAACATCCTTCACGGCACAGGGTGCGTGTTAAGAACTGCCAAATTTTGTCCATCACGATGCCGATACAAATTCCGGTCTTCGATAGAGACGACAATTTAAAAAAGGAAGTAGATGATTTAGATTACGAGGCGCAAGATCAGGAAACCTTGAAAGCTAGAGATTGGGACGATTTCAAAGATGCTAATCCAAAAGGATCTGGAAATCGTGGAGGAAATAGAGGATAGATATCTTGCATTCATATACAGCAAAGTCATAGTTGTACATATTTCCATGCATCCATGGTAGAAACAGAAGCGCTCCCCATTACAGTCGCCTCTTTTCCTTTTTTTGAGTCCCCCTCTTCTCTTTTTCCTTTTCTAATCGTTGTTTTTCTAATGCCTCCTTATTCCTCTGAACTACCTTGGCGTGTGCGACTTGGGCTTCTTTACGTTTTTCTTGTTCTGCAAGTTTTATCTTGAGCGCATTGTCGTTTCGGGGTACATCGTCGTCTCCATCCACCACTTGGTCACTCTCGTATGCATACTAGCACGCATTGGGAAATACAATGAGAGCTGGGGATACAACAGTTGACTCTGTTGTACTAGAAGACCACGCACCTTGTCCAGAAAAGCCTGTCTCTTCTTCCTCTCCACATTCGAAAGCTCTACATTCTTTTTTGTCCGTCGCTGCTCCTCTCTGAGTATTTCAGCTTCCTTCAGCCTGCCTAACTCAATTTCTTGCTTTCTCTTCTCCTGTAATGCCGCCGATGCCAGTTGCTGTAGCGAGTGTGTCCATGCTATACATTCATTCAAGAATGCGTCAAGGTCGGTTGACAATGGCTGGTTCTACTGGGTCAACGGACGTATAATGAGGCTTGTCAGCATCCAAAACCCGTGCCCGCAGCTGACAGCCCATATTCCAGAATCAAACAAGGGGGCATCATCGAGCAAGAAAGTGTGTCAAATGTCAATCAACTTACAGAAGCGGCCTCCAGAATGAAGGAAGAGAGCGCCTCCTTCCTATCCGCGTCATCATAATCAGCTTCCAAGATGGTAGCACAGTATGAGATAATAGTCTATGTACAGTCTGCGGTCAATTACGGCGTTTGCAGCTTTGCGGATGTGAATTGCGACGCGTGCTTGCCTCATCGGCCAGTCCGATCTTTGCTAGCCTAGCTGTTAGCCAAGAGAAATCATTGGACACTGCCATTGACCGACCAGTGCCCTGGGTGCAATAGCTATAGGAGAGATCAATGAAAAAGCAACAAGGGCTGAGCAGCAAAGTCAATGATGATGATGACTGACGAGACTGATGGGAGTTGGACGCCAGCTGGATCAGATGCGGATTCGTGTCACCACAATAGCCACGCTGCATTTGCTTGCAAGGGCAGCCACAGCGTCATATATAGTCAGAATCTGGTGTCCTTTATCAGAGTACCCCTTACAAACATGTACTGCGACGCGTCACGTCACGGCAAGTTGTGTTTGGCGTAAAATGTTTCGCAAAACCTCTATAAGAAAGCGCTTGTCGGCTGACATGTTGTGCATGTAATAAGCCGACAGCCATGGGTTTAATTCCATGTCAGTAGGCATGGCTTTATAGCTGCTGATAAAATGACGGATTCATGAAAAGCTTCTTCGGTTTGCAAGAAACACGCAACTGTGCCTAGCTCGCGACATTGTCCATCACGGACCACTTCGAAGAAATGCCTATGACGCCTGCGAGGTTTGTGGATGGTGACGGTGTCAGCTACCTATACAGCTGCTCGGTGTACTTCGCACTTGGCGAGACTGCAATGGGCTTGACATTGGCAACGACACAAACCTGTGAATCTACAATACCTCCCTAGGACCAACAAGAACTGGCAGAATGCTTACGACAAGGACGTCGATTCCAGCTCCATTCTACCCCCACGCTGGTCCCAACAATACATCAGTTCCTCGAAAGCAAGGATATGCGTATAAGCGAGGATCATCCATATTGTCTGGATGGAAGCTAAAGTTCCTCATATTAAGGCAGAATCTGTCTAGAGAAGCCTATCCTGTCTTGCTCGTATTCGATAAGAGAGATCCATCTGCTCCCGTTAAACATGAGATTGATCTGCGAGGGGCTCGTGTCATTGTTGAGGCTGAATCGGGCAATGGAATGGGCTTCAGTGTAGAAGCTCGTGATAGAAAGGTACTCACTAGTCTGTCATTGTATACTGTATGATGCCTGACTAACTCTTTTGTACAAATCTAGTACAAATTCATCGCTCAAACAAAATCAGATCGCGATGAATGGGTCAATATCATCTCCTCATCCATATTACCAGCTTCCACCATATATTCACACACAAAACCGGTACCAATATCCAATACCATGACAGCCAACGCTGTGAACACGTGGCGGCATTCGGCACCAACGTACCAGCAACGACCTTCCTCGCGAATGGCAGCCACCGCTCAACCGACTATGAATCGACCGGTCTCGTATTCCAGCAACACTAGTCACCAGCATGATTTAAATCAGCAGCAGTGTCAAATTCGACCACCAATACCCACATTCGCACGAGCACCCTACCGCCATGTGGACGAGGAGAATAACGACGCTAAAAGCGCATGGAGTGATGATGAAGGAAGCATCGTCTCATCTGCCGCTGCTCGGGGAAACCATCATATCGCTGGATATGATTGTGGAGATTCCGTCGTTACTGGTATCGAGACACTGGTATGGTCTGCCGTACCCATGGCCTCGTTGTGAGGTGCTAAACAAAATCTCATTCATAATCAAAACAAATTCATATAGTCTTTCTGTAATGAGCCTGTCTTGACACCGCAGGAGTTGGTTTCCATTGGTAAATCCAAGACCGATCCTGAAGCGGCAAAGAATGGAATTATGAGACGACGCAAAGGTAAAAGCAACAAAGTTACATTGCAAGAATGTAATGTGCGTATCAGCGTGATGACCAACGCTTTGCGAACCTCAATAGCTATTGACGTAACTGCCCCATCAACCAAAACATTGCCAACACCTCGTTGGAATGATAAATATCAGCGCCTGTTGTCCATGCAAACGCCAAACGAAGACTCGGCCTTGCGTAAAGATGTAGCAATATGTAATCTAATTGGTATGTTTACAGAAGTAGCCACAGCATGGGCTAAGCGAATTGTAGACAATTATCACATCCAAGCTCGTACTGGGACAATGACACCGGGTGGCGGAGATTATAAATTATATAACAGCAATTCTGATTTGTTCACTCCTCATGCTGCTGATAATGGGAGTCGAGGACCACCTAGTTGGTTGGAAGGGGAGATCTTTTTTCATTTCATTGCTGATTATGAAGGTACGCTGTTGTATGGACCACACTGTCAAGAAAGTTGGTTCAGCTGACTTGATGCCGTCTTGATTTAGCCGATGGCGAGGATGAAATACTACTAGCCCACAAGCGGGCGTCGCAGGAACTATTGGGTCTTGACGCAATCAATCGAACCTCGGATGGGTTATTCGGCACCCCTTTGATGTGTCTGATCGACTACAAAGGTTTCCGAATAGTAGCTTTCGCATCTATGCCATTAGAGGATGCAAATGCGCGAATCTTGGATTTAGCAGCCGACGTACCCCGAACAGATGATGGAGTACTACAACGTCTAGGACGAGTCTCAGCAAGACTCAATTTGAAACCGCATTTAGCGGTAGTTGGCGGACGAGAGGTCGTACGAGTACCCACCTCTGTATCTATGGAAGTGCACTACCATGCGCCGTCCCAGGTATACTACGCCATGAACATTGCTGACCTATTCCCTCATGATGTTGGAGTTAGAGCATCAGACGAAACGACTGGATTTATGCACACAAATAACAAGGTAGTCAATCTCTCCAAAAAGCTCAGACCCGAGTTTGTGGAAAAGTACTTGCATGCTCTATCCTCTGATGCTCATGTGACGTATGCAGCCCCGCAAGAATCTGAGCGATTGAACAATGAGGCAGAAGCCATATCTGCTAGCAAGTATTTGCAGCAAGTATGGATTCCAGCCGCTGTCAAAAGGCTGGACTCTATGCAAGACAAGGCAGTCATACCCGCTGACACGCGAGCCTGGAAGGAATGGTTGAGTTTAAACGGTGTTAATGTACGGTATACTGGATGGATTGCCAAGTTGTCAACTTTACCCTACATACGGCAGCTGTGTGCTGTGGACATGATTACCAGAAGTTGTAAGACTATTTTCAGAAGAAGGATGAGAAGAGAAATTTTGAGATTCAAGAGTACTGGTGCGACGGTTGTCGATGATCCATTTAGGGACGAGGTCGTTGGCCTATTCAATGTCGTGCTGGGAGCTAGCATGGCTTGCAGAAAGGTACGTTGCTTTCTGGCAACGACGGGATTCCAGCTTGGGCTGAAGCTTATCTCATCATATAGTTCTGGGACGAAACGTTACAGAATGTCATATACTCTAAATTTGAATTCTGTATGGACTGGGAGTCATTTGAAGGGTTACATCGTCCAGCATTGTTCTTGGCTCTTCAACACCACGTAAGGCATCTCGTCTTCAACCCTGGTAGCAGCCTTTTTCTTAGCATTTTCGAACCAATGTAGTGTGGCGTCCAGTTCCAAGAAGGAAATCCCGGTGTTTACGACTTTACAGCGCCGCAACCCATCAATCGCAATCACCTCATCTGCTTTACCGCCATACTTCATCGCCCTGTAGCCATTAGCACTATCACCGCAAACACGGCACCAACCGAATCGCAGCTAGCCTACTCACTAGCACGGCATCTCAAACTTCTGGGCCCGCAGTCTCGATTGTGGAGGAATGAAAAAACAAGGGATTTACTCAGCAAAGTTAGCGCATTCTACACAATGGCGTGCAAGGGCGATCAAGCCAAGATGTATGCCATATCATCCCTACAAGTCGGAGAACAGCACCTGTCTGCCTCGGCCGCTATCTCTCTGACCAGATTACTGGAAGCTTCATGCCTAGTATCAGACGGCCTAACAAGCGAAATACTTCAACACTACAAAACATGTATATCGGCCATACGGTATCACTGGGGAGAGCTACATCCGATTGAAATGCATGCGCATGAGACAATGAGCGCGTGTCTTGCAAGGTATAGTCAAGAGAATGACAAGGCTCTTGAATGCATTGAAAGATCATGGCAGATTGCTTTGAGAGCTTGCGGAAAACTACATCCTGTGACGGCCGGTTATTTGTGTACGATGGGACACTTGCTGCAAGTTGTCGACAGGACCTCCGACTCAATCAGGTCCTTAACAGAGTCACTGAGTATCTACGCATCTTTGGGACCAGAGTATGGATTGATGACTGGTCGAGTACACTACCTCCTGGCTCAATCATTACAGAAAAAGGGCGACTTGGGCAATGCTACCAAGCATGCCAAAGCCTCCAAACTGATACGAGAGAAGTATGCAGGTTCTTCACATGCGGATACCATAGACTCGTATCGGCTTCTGGCTACACTAGTAATGGCCCCATACGAGGACTATACCGGCGTAGTTACAGGAACAGTAGCCTCTGCCATTAGAGAAGCCATTGGACTTTATGAAAAGGTGTTTAGATACCTACGAGCTCAGCGCGGTGGAAGCATGGGTGTTGCAGGCAGTGTGAGCGGCCGTGCGTCAATCATGGGAATGTCATTGAATGGTTCTCAAGCATCGATCAGGACACCCTCGGTATTAGGGAATTATAACCTGTCATGTGGATTACAAATTCAACATCCAGCGCTTGTGCAGCCACGAAATATATGTAGTAGTAATATAACAATGGAGTTGAAGGATTTGACCAAGCGTATTGTACAGCTTCGTCTGGTCTTGGTTGATTCACCCAGAGCCAAGGAGGTTTTGCGAGCCATACGAGACAACATGGCCGACACTGTACATGAGGAAAGTGGTATACGCGATGTTGTGGTGCGGTTGCTGGCTTCAGGATCGCCATCTGTGTATCTTGAGAGTGTGTTGAGGAGGGTTGAGGAAGGAGAAGGCGACGACGCTGTTGATGAATTGAGTATTGTTATACATCTGACCGAGGGTGATAGTGTTGCTGTCAGCCAGTAAGGGCGATTTATACGCAATGGGGCGCGTTTTAATGAATTGTGGTGGACAGTGCTGTTATTTGATTGTTGTTGATATATGCCTCATACCTTGTCTATGCCTGATATTACTGATACAAATGAACCATGAGGGAAATGTCTTGAACAACGTGCAGTAGCAGACAATGTGGCTGAGTTAGCTAGCTATCCGTCCCTCGACGCATCGTACTTGTACTGTCCCGTGGGTGGTGCCTTGACCATGCGGGCCAAATAAAATCCAAACATCAAGAACCTCGAATTCCTTCTCGCGGCAGGCCCACTAAATAGCGAGGAAAGTGCCAGCCAGACCCAATGGAGAACGGCAGCTTGTCTGGCCACGAGGGCGAACGGCGGGGACCCGACGAGAACAGCTGCAGCGACAATCAGAATGATGCCAAAAAATCAGCTCCACCAACGCCAACGGTGCTAGGCGAACCACGGAAACCGGGTACCATGATGCCCCCACCTGAACCACAACCATCCGACACACCCAGCACCCCCTCCGCACCATCACCCCCATTCATCAAACAGGAACCTGGAAGCACATCTCCAGTCCTTTCTCCGTCCTCATCGCCGGCCTCTACTACTACGCCATCCCTGCAACCTCCACTCATGACGCATGCTCCCAGCATAGCCGCACCTCCTATCGCTCCAGGCAAGGCTGCTGGAAAGGGGCCAAAAGGTGCAGCAGACGTAAAGCCGGTACTACTGCCCAAATCAAGTAGCGCTTCGTCCGCAGCTTCATCCAAATTCATGCCTAGTCTGGCAAAAGCTAAAAAGGCCGCGCAGCTACGTCTAGAGTACGTTGCTGCCTGGGTTATTGATTGTGGCCGAGGTAGCCTTGTTCACCCCCCCCCCCTTTTACGCAATAGGAAGGAAGCCAAAATCAAATCGGAATACGAAAACGATGTGATTATGACAGAAGCACACGCTGACAAGGATAGCAGGAAGAAAAAGGAGCGACAATGTAAGTCTATGCATGTCCCCGCCCACGTCATTGTATCACTTGCTTTCTGATGCAGAGACCATATGCAGTTCAGCAGACTACTGCCTCGGGACCATGGGCTCAAGGTCCTGCCGCCAAAGGTACCGTGTTCGTTCTCGTCCCGCAGTGACAATCAAATTGACACCCCTCCCCATGCTGAAAAACCAGCCACCTCCAAAAAGCCGGCTGGGAATATTGTCGGAGGGGGCGGCAGAGCGTCCAATGTCATTGTCAAATCAGAACCAGGTCTTGAGTCCGCCGGGTTTGGACTCATGGGCAAAACAGCCGCCAAACGTGGTGTCGGGGGCAATCTAACCTTTGGCACGAATGCGTATGGCGACCAAGACGAACAAGACGAATACGATGGACTGTATGCTGCATTCCGGGGATTGGATCTGGAAGATGATGTTACGCCCGATATTCTAGATCCACTAGTGATTCGAGCACGACGTGAGCATCTAGCGGAACGACTCAAAAAATCCAGAATGGACGTTAGCATGATGGAAGAGGAGAACGGACAAGTCAACTATGTCGATGATCAATGGCCCGGGAATGATGATGAAATTGCATGTGAAGACCTGAAACACCATGGAAAGTTTGGATTCTGGGCAATGCCCTCTAAACTGCCGGTGCCGTTAAAGAATGCTCTTGGCAGAGCCTCGGATGATGGTGTGGTTGTGAAAAAGGAAAAGGGTAGTGGTGGTGATGTCAAGGTCAAGGCAGAACCTGGTTTCAGCAATAGTACCAGTGCGGGTAGCTCGAACATATTACCACCAAAGAAGCGGGAGAATCCACCTCCTCAAGGAGGTCAAATTGGGAAGGTCGTAACACGGCGATCCGGCAAGATGGAACTTCATTTGGGTGATTATATCTTTGACGTAAGCACATATGCTTGCCCATGCAGGGGCTGATAATTGTGAACGCAAGAGATTTTCAGACCTGATATTCCCGATACTGATAGCTCACGAATGCACCGCCAGCTGAATTCCTGCAAAAAGTCGCCTTGTTCGAAATGGGTGACACTGGAGACTTTGCTGAAGGGTTCTTGCTGGGGGATGTTGGAAACCGATACGTTGTATCGCCTTCGATTGAATACCTGCTGCAGCGAGTGAACGTGTCAGTATAAAGGCTTCGGTTTGCGGTGCACAATAGATGCTTGGATGTACATATATAAGTAATTGCGTAGATTACATTGGCTAGTCTGGTCGTGCTTTGTACATTGTCTACTACCATAATCTATATATATATATATATATATATATAG
>QEAN01000058.1:26251-48769 GCA_006535955.1 Synchytrium endobioticum | reverse complement strand
GAGGTGTACTGGGGAGGATGATGGACAGGGTGCTGCGGATGGGGGGCAGCGATGGTGGCGGACACGAGGGCCGGGAGACGCTTGCGTCCAGCTCAAGCAGCTCGGTTGTCCAGGCCTAGGATGTGTAAATGAGTTTTCGTGCGGTGCCGGGGTGGATCAAGGAATGGACTCACGCGCAAGTCGCATTGCGCAGGTTGTGTCGTGGCTGGAGCGAGGCTAGTGGTGCGCTGCATGGGTCAGTGATGCGGGGAGGGCCAGCGCGGGGACGCGTACCGAGCGTGGCGCTGTGGGTCGAGCAGTCGTATTCGGGCGAGGACGGCGCTCTCGAGATGCTCCCATATGCCTTCCTTCCCGGACCTATATATGCATATAAATACATAGAGGGAGAGGTGAGCGCGGACCGTCCGGTCATGGTTGAAGGCTACGTACTTTAGCACGGCGTACAGATCCACGAGTTCGTTTGCATCCGGACATTGGGCTACGTAGCCGAAGTCGAGATGCTCTACATCGTACAAGTCCGGAATGGGGAGGCCTGGCAGCGGGCGGCGGCTGTCGGTGTAGGTGGCGACGGCACGCGGCATCAGATGCATTATATCGCTGGGTCTGGTAGAATTCATAATGAGCCTTGTTGGATGTTACGTACGGAATCACACCATTGCACAGTTGCGCACACAGCGCCTAGACGCGGCAAGCCCATATTCTTATATTCTCGGTTCTGGCCGAGGCACGCGTCATTCCGGATTCTCATCCTCGCAAACGCACATGCACGTGCCCATGGATAACATCACATCTCCTGCCGCGGAAACACCAATGGTATTACACCATTAGAGAGCTTGAAAGTCAGGGCAGTTTGGATCTCGATTCTCCTCTGTTCTGTTCCATTGAATGGAATGTGCATACGGAAAAAAAGCGGCCGTCATCCATGGTGTGCCGGTGTTGAGACATAAGGTCCGTCATCCGTCAATAGTACGTGACTTGGCCCCGGCCCTCCCCCCACAATGCAAGCGTGTCGTGTAACTCGTCGACTGTATCGCATGCCCAATCACCAGACACAGACAGAGAGCGCGGATGGCGATAGAACTACTCACCGACGACGCATCGGCAGTCCAAGCACCATTCCCCGTATCGACTCGGCAGGCGTCCAGGCAGCTCTCCGATGGCCATCCAGCCGAAATCGTCCTGTCGGAATTTGCAGACAAGATCCTCTTGCTCGTCACTGAGCTTGGCAAGCTCGGATCGCTGGTACGTGCGTGCGTGCGTTTCGTGTCGGTCGGTAGGACATGCGGACTGACATCGTGGCTAGTTCCTGGCAACATTGGATGCACCGCCATCGACCGCCGAAGCCGGATGTGGCGGCGCCGATCATGGAAGAAGTAGTGGGAACGCGGCGGGGCGCATACTCCCGCCAACGACCGTGCGGACTCTGTTGGGCTCTCGCGAAGATGCGGGTGCGCAGGTGCTCGCTTCCCAATTGGTGGTGAAGCTGATGAGTGCGCGACGGGGTAGCTGTCACAAGCCGGTATTGGTAGGACTTGCATTGAAGAAAACAGGTGGTGAGACGGAGGGGCCCGCGAGTGTGGAGAGGCAGGCTGCGAGGATGCATGAGCTTGTTGACTTGTTGGATGAAGTGTTATGATGTAGTCGGCGTATCGTTGTGATAGTGAATACATTTTTACAAGGGGGGACCAAGTTTCCCAAGTGCCGGATTTCTCGATAATCCTTCGATTGGTGCAGGGGGATGCAGTTGATCTTCTAAAAGTGAAGAGATCTTGCGCTCGAGGGGAATCGAACCCCTGTCAACTCGATACACAGCTTTTTATGGCAACGAGTTAGTATACCACTAACCCACGAGCGCAGCTATTGCTGTTCGTGTTGGATTTTCCAGGGATTATACAGGCGTCAGTGCTCCAAGCCCCAAGCCAGTGCAGTTTGACGACTTTCTTCGCGATGTATGTGTGTGTGGGTGGCATGCATGACCTCGCAATTGCTTGTCCAAAGACAAACCATACGGATTCTGTAGCAGAGTAGAGATGAACAAATCAAACACATTAACTGTCGCATTTGGTAATGTCATGACATGCTTTGTCAACTTGCCCCCATCTTGGGTCTCTGCATTGTCTGACCAGCCCAAGGTACGCTGCATTTGTTGCTACCATGTATTCGTGAACTGCGTCGAACTTTGATCAGGGACTGATTCATTCAACATGGCAGGCTTTACGAGCTGGAGGTGTAGTCCTTGAGCTTTCATGGATGGTAAATTCAGAACTGGGTCCTACGAAACGTACGGTCTTTGTCGGTTGGGCTGGCGGGTCATCATCAAATGCTGCTACCAGTCCCAATGGCAACAACAAGAATGCATTTTCTGAAGTCGCATCTGTCAATTCGAATAATACCAATGTCATGGAAATCGAAACTGCTTTTGGACAGGGTCTTGGTTTGATGCCTGGACAGCGAGTCAACGTGGAGTTTGTCAAGAACGTGGAAACCGGCATATCCGTTGATGTAGAACCATTGACTGAGGACGACTGGGAGATTCTAGTATGTGTTTAGACCCAACCAGTGGCCTCAGAGCCTGCTCAAGGCTGAGTACATTCTGTAACCAAAAACAGGAGCTGCACGCTGGATATCTGGAAGAGCAAATGTTGAATCAAGTACGAATAGTACACGCCCAAGAAATTATAGCTGTATGGATTCATCAGAGAACGCTCATACGGCTGCGAGTCCGTACGTGGTGCGCCAAAGCTGCACATGATTAAACGCCATGTCTAATAACATTCCAACATCCTAGTATCGACAAATCCACCAGCAAAGTGTGTAAGACTAGATATAGATGCAGAAGTAATTGTAGCTCCGAAACAGCGACGGTCTCATCTCGCGCCGGTTCATGCACCAGCTCAACAACTTAATCCATCCTCACAACCGAAACAATGCACCCCATTGCTGCGGTTGATTCCTAAATCGTACTTGACAGCTTTACAAGCAGCGTTCGACGATGAGAATACTGTGCACATTCACCCGAGTAGTGTACCGCCAGCTGCGCAACTAGCAGACGGTACTATTGTTCGAGTAGTTCGACGAGAATTGAAGAATCCAGGTCAAGAACCCAGAGATGAACAGAATGATAAAGACTCGCCGCCACCCGCCATGTTGCGAACCGTGTTTGCTGCACTGCGGCACTCGGCACTCGTCCCGCCAGGGCATCTAGGGGTCGGTCAAGATGTCATAGAGGGACTCAAACTCCCACCATTCGCCAGAATCAAAGTAGTGTCTGCTGCCAAACATTCATTGACGAAATGTAAGCTCCTGGTACAAAAGGTCGTGAAATCGGCAGTTCCGACAACTGTCGTGTTAAAGTAAGTTGGCCCCAGTGGTTTGCGCAAGTAAAGGAACCTAAGTGGGCAAGCGACAACATTAGTCAAAAGCACGCGGAGAAAGGTGAAAGGATCATAGAAACTGTCAAATGTCGGTTCTACTATTGTGCAGTCGCTCGTACCAATACGAACTGATGCTCGAACTGTAGCTTGGATGACGAGACGGACGCGGCATCATTCTCTTGTCTTGACGGATGGATGTGTCTTGAGATTCCCACTGTTATTGAATCAACCTCAGTCAGACCGATATTTGAGGCTGCTGATACGTTTGATACCATCCGGAATGAAGCAGGAAGTCGCTTTGGCAAGTGCAGTCGGGGAAAATTACGTAGTGATAGAGAATGAGCAAGCTGCCCAATCCATTATTGTTGATGAGGGCAAAGACACACAAGTTGGAATAGTCCCAGCTGATTGGTACGCTCTCACGGTGGGTGGACTGTCTGTGATTGTACAACCGTCTCATTTCAAGGGGACGATAGGGATCTTGAAGAGCACTGCCCTCGGTTGGGAGGGGTTGATGACTTGTTAAAGTCTATAGCTCAGCATGTTAAGTCGAGTCTAAGCCGTCGATCGTTGAGGAAGAAACTTAATGCGCCTGGTAAGATTTTCTTCAAAGGCATAAGCCTGTAGGGTTTGCCATGCAACCGACCTGGGCCCAACCATAGCCCTTGGAGGATTGCTGATACACGGGGCTCCCGGTTCTGGGAGAACACGTCTGATTGATGTTGTTGCATATCAGCTTGGTCGAAGTACTGACACTTTGGCTCGTAAGTACACAATCCGCATCGATACATCGCTTACGACTGTACTCACATCTGGAAACAGATACACACGTGGTTCAATGCTCCGAAATGGTTTCTGATGCCGTGCCGAAAATAAAAAAGACGATTCGGAATGCGTTTGATCTAGCTGCTTGGCGGTCGCCATCCCTGCTTGTGTTTGAAGATATGGAAAGACTGATGCCAATGGAACGGGAGGTATGATTTCTATCATTATTTGGCGGCCAATCTGAACGTATCACTCACGCTTGCCGCAACAATTTAGCATACCGATTCAAATCACAAGACAATTCAGCTGTCCGAGTTCTTCTCGGACGTTTGCCAGTACTATCGTACGAGGCATACGATTTATGTCATAGCTACAGCAACAGCAGCTACAGCGCTACATCCATCCCTGTTGTCGTCACATACGCTTGCCGAAACAATACTAGTACCATCACCCTCACGTAATGGTCGCAAACAGATACTGGAAGCTCTACTAGAAGCAGGTGGTGATATAACACGCCAAGCTTTGGAAACTGGAGCTATTGACGTCGCAGTAATTGCTGGTTCAACAGAAGGCTATCTACCGGCAGATTTAAAGGTACTGGTAGAACGAGCAGTATATCAATGTGCAATGAGGAGTGTAAAATCAAAGCAGGCATGGATAAATTTGTTGATGAATGGTGACGTCAATGGGGTAGTCGATGCATCATCCATGTCGGAGCCTGGCCTTGTTCAAGTGGATTTCACACAGGCCCAAGGCGGACATGTTCCAAGCTCGTTACGAGGGCTCAATCTTCAAACGTCAGAGGTATCCTGGAACGATATTGGAGGTGTGTAGGAGGATATTGACTCGCTTTATATTGGTATTGCACCGCCCAAAGATTTTCGTATTAGGTCTGTACGAGACAAAGCGTGTATTGCTCGAGACTCTAGAATGGCCAACAAAGTATGCACCAATCTTTGCCAACTCGCCATTACGTCTACGATCAGGATTGTTACTCTATGGGTTCCCAGGGTGTGGTAAAACACTGCTAGCATCAGCCGTAGCAAAGGAATGCGGATTGAACTTTATATCGGTCAAGGGGCCTGAATTGCTCAACAAATACATTGGTGCATCGGAACAAGCTGTTCGAGATTTATTCACACGAGCTCAGGCCGCTCGGCCATGTGTGTTGTTCTTTGATGAATTTGACGCCATAGCTCCTCGACGTGGTCATGACAATACAGGTGTAACAGACCGAGTAGTGAACCAAATACTGACGCAAATGGATGGTGCTGAAGGCTTGGAAGGTGTATATGTACTAGGTGCCACATCACGACCGGATATAATAGATCCGGCGTTGTTACGTCCCGGTCGTTTGGACAAGTCATTACTTTGTGGAATGCCGGGTGTGGAGGAACGTAAAGATATTTTGAAAGCTGTAGCGCGTAAATTGGTAGTTGATGCATCAGTGGATTTTCACGACCTGGCTGTCAAGTCTGAGGGAATGTCTGGTGCGGATTTGCAGGCCATGCTATACAATGCTCATTTGGAAGCGGTGCATGAAATGATTGATGAGCAAGAGCGACAACGTGAAGAAGCTATGGCCGGTCATTGCACCGACGCCAACGGTCATGCAATTAATAAGGAGGTCAAGAACAGTTTACAGAATAGTAACAGTGATGCAGATGGCCCTAGAGTAGAGTTTGTAATTGCCGAGCTCAAAAATGACGGTAATAACAGCAACTTTGCCGTACGAATGACTGCTGCTGAGCGAGGTTTGCTAGCTCAACGAGTAAGCTTCGGCTCGTGGTTATCTTGTGGGAGAAGGCTGACAGGATTTTGGGATTCTAGATTGAGACCATTCACAAAGACTATGCAGACAGATTGAGTAGGCTCTATCCAGATCCGGCGAATGGAAAGGGCGGAGCATCAAGCAAGGCTACTGCCAAACACAATCCTGTTAGTAAAAGCACGACATGTTTGTACGGGATGGTGAAGTTGACAAGCACTCCAAATCCACATGTTCATTGTAGCATTTGACGACCATCAAGACCAATCATGTGGTATCAGCATTGTCGCAGACGCGGCCTTCGTTGAGCAGCGAGGAAGGAGCTAAATTGCAGCGAGTGTATGATGAATTCGTATCTGGACGTGGTGCACCAATTCAAGTTGGGAACAAGGCCACGCTTGCATAGTTTGATGACTGATCATGATGGTTGTCAGACAAAGTTTTAATCAGCATTAGTGCTGAATGTGCTGCAAAAGAGGCTCGTATGTTGCGGGTTTCAGAGTGAGACGGCGAGACGGCGAGACCAGTCAGGCGGACGAGTTTATGCGCGGTATGAAAGTAGCCTCCTAGCCTTGGTGTCTTTTCTGGGCTGTCAACGTGTTCCTGAGCGGCATTGCCGAGGATTGGAGCTCGCAGTGCACTGATAGTGATACGAGACCGCCAGGCACAGTACATTAGGAGCCCGCATCTGTACAGGCTACGCTGGGTCCGGCTGCTTGACGATACACTCGACGATGGCGGCACATGGAGACGGCATTCTGCAGATGATCGTCGACACTCTGGCCAAAGACGGTTCCATCCCCGACACGGCCACTCTCGCATTGCCTGAAGGACTCGACCAGCTGACACTGCTGGGATGCATCAACTCATTGACCAGCAGAGACGTGGGTATCCGTCTTATTTCTGCTGTATCATAGATGTTTGGACATTTGCATCTTCGTAAACAGTACATCATTGACCTGCATGCCTTGCTCTAGCAACGCTGATTCCTGCCACATGCTGCAATAGATTGTGGCCTACACGACGCTGGAGCGTGATATCCTAGTATTGACTGACGAGGGACAAGAAATAGCCCAGAATGGAAGCTGGGAAGCTAGATTGTTTAGACACGTTCAGCTGCATCCTGGTGTTTCCCCCAGTGACATATCAGTTGAGTGTGCCCTTGTCAGCTTGTGCTTCCTGCCGTGCGGACCATGACTTTTTGGCTCAATAGAAAGAATTCGGTGATACCATGGTCAAAGTCGGTCAGGGGCAGGCAATGAAGGCGAAATGGATTAAGATGGAAGACAAGAAACTATATCCCAATGTATGCTCCTCGATGCTTCCTCGATGCACACTCGCCGTGGCGACGCCCCTGACAGCCTGCCGTCGCACGACTAGACTGAGGCGAATATAGTGGATCACGCTCAGGTGGATCTACTGGCACTCCAACGAGATGGTGCTCATCCTGATGCTGCCAAAGTCAAGGAGTTAACAAAGCGAAAACTTATCCGGACAAAGCAAGCCGCATCATGGCCAGTTCAGCTGCCCTGTTGGCCTTCTTTGCTGACACGCGTTTGTTCATAGAACCTTGGCGTCATATTCCATACAAAAGGGACCCAAATTTACCACAAAACTAGAAAAAGAAGCGACCGAAATAACAGATGAAATGATCAAGACGTATGTCCAACGCCTGAAACAATCACCAAACGCTGTCAACGGCATATAAACCAACCCGACCCCATATAGTGCATCGTGGAAAACCCAAACTTTCAAAAAGTACAATTTCAATGCATTGGGTGTGTCCCCTTCTGGCGGCCATTTGCATCCACTCATGAAAGTTCGACAAGAGTATCGTGAAATTTTTTTTGAGCTAGGGTAAGGTTGTCGGTCACGCAAACTTCCAGGATTACACGTGCCTCAGGAATACCTCATTGAACCTAGTTTCACCGAGATGCCAACGAATTGCTTCGTAGATTCAGCATTCTGGAATTTCGACGCGCTCTTTGTCCCACAGCGTCATGCTGCCAGAGATTTACAGGATACATTCTATGTCAAGGACCCGCCACTGGCTGACCTGCCAGCAGCTGATGTTGTAGACCGTGTACGTCGTGTACATGCCCAAGGTGGATTTGGTTCCATAGGGTACCAAGTACCCTGGAGTGAAGAAGAATCGAGAAAGTTGCTGCTACGAACACACACTACTGCCGTCACGGGCTCGATGCTGTATCTACTAGCTCAAGAAGTAAGCGCGGTGCGCCATTGGCGGACTATTGACTGGTGGTTCGTGTGTCTTGTTGTGCTGACACAATGGCCCTGCATATAGAAGGAATTTAGGCCCGTCAAGTACTTCTCCATTGATCGCGTCTTCCGCAATGAGACGTTGGATGCCACGCATCTGGCAGAATTCCATCAAATAGAAGGTGTAGCAGCTGACAGGAATATCACGCTGGGCGACCTGATAGGCACCATCAATCGTTTCTTCCGCAAGCTTGGTACGTCGTCTCATGGATACTTGGCGCAGGACCTTTCGTTTCTCGGCTTCCTGTTTTGCTCAACTTCAAGCCCATCATGTCAGGAATCCAAAAATTGCGTTTCAAACCAGCATACAATCCATACACGGAGCCGTCCATGGAAATATTTTCTTGGCACGATGGGCTCAAGAAATGGGTTGAAATCGGCAATTCTGGCATGTTCAGGCCAGAGCTGTTGCGGCCATTGGGGCTACCCGCGGATGTACGATGTTTTGGCTTTGGCCTGTCGCTGGAGCGCCCAACAATGATCAAGTACAAACTCAACAATATCCGAGACCTGGTTGGTCATAAAGTGGATTTGGCTGGTGTTCACGTTAACCCTATCGCCAGGTACGAGCTGCTCCGAAACTTGTTGATCAAGAGAGTCTTGAGCATATGCACTACTCTTATAGGATGGACAAGGCCGATGTCTGATGATCCGGCACGCGTATTTTTTGATAATATAATTTGGTGTACAGTTACTTGAACGGACGCAAGGGCATTATGCGACTGCATCCACTAGACTTTGTGAATGGGCAGTGTATTGGCCATAAAAGTTGCGCCTTCCGGTATCATCATTCTACGTGTTACATTGTCTGATTCTTGTGTCGTGGTGTCGATGTGTGATCGGTTGGAATTCGAACTCAACGAGAATAAAGATGGATTGTGAGATTGTTGAGTGTGGTGTGTACAGTAAGCCAGCACAGTTGTAAGTGTACATATAAGCGTGTGTGTTGGTTTAAACCTACGAACTTCCCCTTACTCTACGAACCAGTTCACAACATTGTCTTTGAGCTGGTTGTAGGGAAGGAGAAGCTGACATATTGTGTTGATCAGGCATAATAGCGTGCTGTGGTAACTTGCGCGTATAGGCAATTGGCCTGGATCGAGTATGTATAGTCTTCACATCACACGCCCCCAGAAGGCGTACCGTATATACTTACTACTATGTAGTCGCTAGGTTCGTCAAGTAATAGTCTGTCATAGTAAGTGCACAAGCCAATGGATGCAAACAGCTCGTGTTTCGAAGACTGGATCGTGATTGTGCAAGTTGCTTGTCGTCACGACTGCTGGTCCGTGGAATAGAACCGGGAAGCACTTCGTGGGCATGACGGTTCATTTTTATGACATGTATGGAATGGCGGAAGGTATGCACGGGAACCCCGTCGGAATAGGCATGGGAAATAGATAGGTCGCAGCAGAATAGAAATAGTAGTCGTAAAAGAAATAGGAACCATCAGCGTTTAACGGGACACTGCGGAGGCGTGGATTGAATCATACGGTCTCAGAACGTTCGCTGTCAGTGGTGCTATTTATTGTCCCTTTGAGAAACTCCAAACACACCTAGAGGTGCACGCATATGGTAAGTATAGGGGTGCCGGCTGGTGGTTTGCGGATTGCTGAACTAACGTATAATGTATAATAAATTCGCATCATGTATAATAGGATCATTACATACTTCGTATATCCGTATCACGTATTTATTGATTGTTACTGTCCTAGCCATGATAGGCCGGCGGTGGCGGTTGATTATACTGACCCGATGGTGGTTGATCATAACCGGCATTCCTCGCGTATTGAGCACCATACCCACCCGAAGGCCCATTGTAACCGTTAGATTGACCAGAATTGTCATATTGTTGATTATGCCATGGTTGACTACCATTGTCCCAGGGTGGACGGGGAGGGCCTCCAGTTGAGGCCACCAAAGCTGGTGCGTAAGGTGGTGCTGGTGGAGGCGGCTGCCATGCCGGAACTGGTAGCTGGTTCGCACCAGTGGCAAACCGCGGGGGAACATTGTTACTATCATAGCCATGATGGGCTGGCGGTGGCGGTTGATTATACGGATTCGATGGTGGATGATCATAACCGGTATTCCTCGCGTATTGACCACCATACCCACCCGAAGGCCCATTGTAACCGTTAGATTGATTGGAATTGTCATATCGTTGATTATGCCATGGTTGGCTACTATTTTCCCAGGGTGGACGGGAAGGGCCACCAGTTGCGGCCACCAAAGGTGGTACGTAAGGTGGTACTGGTGGAGGCGGCTGCCATGCAGGAACTGGTGGCTGGTTCGCACCAGTTGCAAACCGCGGGGGAACATTGTTATTGCGGCCATACGCTGCATTTAGTCCAGTAGCAGCTGTGGCAGATCCACCAGATGGCTGTGTAGGTCTGCTATTTTGTTGTTTTTGTTGTTCCAATTGCCGTTGGGCATCCTGCACCTTCTTCGTTTCATCCTTCTTCCAAGCGTCAAACAGTCGAGCTATAGGTGGGTCTAGACATTGTCCACGGAATTCAAAATGACTAGGAGTAACGAGAACACCATCTCGTTTCACTCGTGTATTGACATGCTTATACACTAGATAAAAGTTACCAGGTCGACCTTCTGCATGTATAAGACAATATGACGACTTGTTCATGCTCAAGCATTCCTTTTCCAAGAATGATTCTAAATTGTTGATACAAGTCAATGATAATTTCGCAGCAAGATGCTGAAAGGGAAACTTCCTGGACAACATGCGTACCGGCTTCGGCAAACGTTGCAGTTTGGAACTTCTTTGAATCAAGTATCTCAGAAGTCATATGAATGAGAGGATTGAGATATGTGGCGATTATCTCATCCAATTCCGTATATTTTTTGTCTTTGATCTTCAGTATTCTTCCGAGAGCCATCATGTTCGTAGCCTCTTTGTCAGACTCTTCGATTTCTACACATTCCAAGATTTTTTGACGGAGACGTCAGTGATCAGCGAATCAACTTAACGAAGTAAATGTCATAGAATATTCACCAATATGTTGATACACTCCCTCATCTACTTTCCAGGTCAACACCAGACACTTCGGACCCTTGCTAGATGGTCTAAATACGAAAGACCCACGCAATCGTGGTGTGAGGTAATTCTGAGCTTCTGTGGAATCTACGTTCTGAAAATCGGCATGCTTGATGCTTCGGGGTATGTACTTCCGTTTTTTCACAACATTCGCTATTCAGGCGTCATCCGGTGAGTACTCAGCTTCTCCATTGGAACTCCATATTGTTGAAACTCACCGCGTGCTGCCTCTTCAGTGTCGTCGTTTTCCTGGCGATGATTCCAATGATTGCGAGGCCGAGTCAAATCGCCCTGCCTGTAACTACGCATCATCTCATCAGACACGTAATCCAGACCAAGAAATATCGCTATCATATCGATTCGACGAACTACTACGTTCACCAGCTGGTTGATTGAAAATGGAGGCTTTTGGTCTTGTGCCTGATTCATTTGTCTGGACTGGATGTCGAAAGCGGAGAAGGAGCCCGTCAATTCACCGCCATTGATTCTCACACGAACTTGCCTATCGTTGGCACGATACACAGACCCTTCTAAATATTGATCTACATAGATGGTCGTGCCAATGATTTCACCTGTAAGCATATTAAATATTTCCCTCGCATCCGCCGGCCGATAAGGTGCTCGTTTCTCTCTCCAGGAATCCTTCAATTCTTCTCGAATATCAATGATGACACCCAAGATGTTTTGGAACTCTTCCGTATCTTCCAGCATCAAATCGTCAAGAGCTGCAGTGTTTTTTTCCTGCTTCATGAGATCCATCAGTTCCTCGACAATGGCAGACGGATTTTCCTCATCATTCTGAGCTTCTGCTTCGTAGGCATAAGCAGCCATTTTTCGAGCATACGAATAATGGCGTGGATGTATACGAGTATCATCAAGTATGTCAAGTATGGTACCTTCTGGTGCATCATTACGGTCTTCCCAATGCTTACGTCTCACTCGTATCGAACCCGAGCAATTGTTGAAGACAGTCTTGGCTACGTCACCCAAGTATTGAAATGTAACTAGCTCTTCTCGATTATACAGCAATCGATTCTGTTTCAAAACACAATTGAATTAGAATGCCGCTTCTACTACGAGTTAAACAGACTTACCTTGCTGCGTATTCTTTCCATCAACTTGCGTGCTTTTCGTGGCCCTAATCCAACCACATATTGCAACGTGTATGATCGATGGGGGTGTAGGAGGCCGTCGTTAATATCAGAGCCATAGATATTAACTGCGTTGATCAAGGCTCGCTCCAGTGTATCTTTGAAGCGATCATCTGGAAGCTAGCTTGTATAGGAGTTGTCAGTACAGCCGGTAAGAACGCAATATCTTGGCAAGGGCGATCGATCACACTCACATATTGTTGGTTCCTGTGCAGTCTTAGAGCCTTCCATTCCATCTCGTCGTTCATCAGAGCGGCATACTCCATTGTAGGGTCCTGTACTTTACGTCCGAGAGCTACCAAATACCGAACGTCTTCATCCAACAGTGGAAGTTCAGTTCTGGCACGATGGGAATTGCGGAATAACCGTGCCACATCATCCTCGACCATATCACATGGTGGCCTGTGCCTTAACGCTATATCTCCATCTCTATCTATAATACCTTTAAGAATGTCATGTAAGGTTCTGATGTTCGGATGGAAGCCCGCGATGGCCACATATTCAGGTCTGATTGTGTTCAACTTTTTGATGATTTCTCTGCGAGGCCCTGAATTCTGCTTCAAAAAATTCTCCCGCGGATCATTACGAGCATCCTCCTGTCGCTCTATTACGTTGGAAATAACCCAGTGCTCCTTCAGCCGGCCCTCTTCATCGATGACAGCGCCTCGAATCGATGGACTGAAGGGTGGTCCGATTAATGTCAGTGACAAAACACGAGGTAGATCATCAGCGTATGTCTGATCTAGTTCATCATCTTCTCGACGCGGCATGTATCCAGCTCGGCCCGCTCTCTATATTCCCATTGGTGAGCAACGGTTAGTTCGCAATTAACAAGCTTTTATAGTAAGAAAACTGTCATGTTTGAATGCCTACCCGACTAAAGATCTCTTCGAGCTTACTCGCCAAAGCATCCTGCGCATCTTTCAGAACGTTTGTCCGGACATGGTGAATCAAATCAGGAAGTATACAATCGTGATAAACTCGTCGTGCCACGATACGACGTCTTTCATTCCACTTTGTTGCTATATCTCCGTACGACTCATTACAAAAGATGGACTCCAGTCTTCTTCCAAAGTTATTCTCTTCAAAGTCGATTAGAATCTGACCCAATCCTTGTTGCTCAGCCGCATACATTTGCAAAATGGCATCTTCTTCTCTTTCTTCCCGATTATCTTTACGCTCTAGTGGATCTTTGGCTTTATTGAGCTGCGCCAGATCAATTAATGGTTTGCGATAGAGGTACTTGAAAAACTAAAGTATTGCATGTATGTAAACCATTTGAAACAGAGTGAAAGGTCTGACTTGATGCTATAACTCGAAGCTTGAGATACGCACTCGAAATGGATGATCTACATCAATGACATCTCTACCTTTGGGTGATGGCTTAAATGACACAACAGCTTTACTTTCCATAAAACTACGTATCCACGACCGGAAACCCGGATCTGTTGAAAGTTTCAGTACTAAATAGTTCTCAGTTTCATGGAGTACATTGTTCGATTGCTCAAATGTTGTAGAAACATATTCTTGCGCTATTTCTTCCGGATACTGCCTGGGATCCTGGGGTATATGGACCTTGAAGCCAAACCTGAATTCATTCACAATTTGACTTGCATCAATCCCATAATTCTATGTATGGGATGGCAGACGTCAGGGCAGTCATGTCATATTCAGGCTGAAATGTAAATACCTCTGAAAATTCGATGATGCCATTCTGTTTCCAACGAGTCATTTGTATAAGTTTGGCATGTCTGGACGTATCGGTCCCAACAGCTTCTTGTACTACATCCGGATACAATGCGGTAATTCTACGATGTAGATCGGTCAAAGCTTCATTGGTTTGTGCTTGATCAAAATGATTATCGATTAGAAGAATTTCGCCGTCAGGTAGACCGTGGCGCACTGCTTCAATCAGCTCTTTTAGCTTTCTTCTACGATTTGAGTATACCCGATATTCTGCATCCAGATCAAATATACGCCACAAGTCTGATATTCTAAGACTGTCTCTACCTCCATCTTCCAACGTCCAGGCCTTGTTTATATAGTCCTTGGCATACTGAGCTATATGAGGTACCTCATAGCCACCTTCGTCTTTATCCCGTAACCACTTGACGGTATATTGCACAGCATCTACGAGGTTGGCATCCAGCCGATTGCTGTCAGCCGAGCCTACTGTTCGCTCTGGTCGGAAGGCGTATAATTTACGCGCAATCCATTCAGACTCTTCTATGATTTCTGCACGACTTTCAGCGGCCCATGGCCCTGCATTAATTTTCTCTTCCAGCAATTGGAATCGCTCAGGCAAATCTGTGGATTCAATCTGTTCATCACGATCTGTCAACATGAGACGAGACAGAGCAGCAGGCTCAAAAACCTACGTCAGAGGTGGCATTACACAAGTGTAGAGTATCCAAAGGGTACAAAACAGGCGTTGTAATCCCGAAATCTTACTGAAGTGAGTTTCTTGGAATCTTTTTTCGGCCGATCTTCCCGCTCAGCATATCCTTCCTCTTCCCTATCGCGGTCAGCCTCGGGTACTTCCTATAGCGATTTTCGAATGGATTTTTAGGAGCCGAATGATTTGTAGATATAAGCACACATGGGACATTTACTGGTTGGAGAGCATAATCATAATCCATCCCGTCACCAAAGATATCCATCAAATCATCGTACTTCCTACGAATCATGGATATGGGTTATCCGATTCATTCGTCAGCTTCGACAGGCTGGAGTCGGCCGAGGCTTACTCGCTGTCGATACCAGCAGGCATTGATCGAGACTTCTTCATGACTCTCGGACGCGGACGAATAGCAGCGCCATCTTCCCCCTCTTCGTCATTCACAATGAAATCATCCTCTTCGTCTTCGTCCAGGTCGTCAAACAGTCGAGATTGTTGTAACCCTGCTTCAGCTCCGTCGCCTTGTCCGGTCTCATCTTCAGCAAACATGCGATTCATATCATCATCGTCATCCGCTTCGCCTTCGCGTTCGTCTACCATACGTCGTAGCCGTTTGAACTGTGGAATGCATGATTCTGTCAGCTTGATGCTCGTTGCAATCGAGCGGCGGCGACTCTGTTTTTGGCCAAGGATATAATCTGTAAACACACCTCGCCCCCTCCGCCCATGTTCTCACGAACAAGATCCATATCTTCTTCATCGAGTTCCTCAATGACTCGACTCTTTCTGCGCTTCTTTCGCTTCCTCCTACTGCTAGACTCGTCATCCTCCTCGTCTACTATTTCTTCATCGTCGTCGGCAATGAAGTTGCCGAGTTCATCGTCTCCCTCTTGCTCGGCCTCTTCTTCTTCGTCCTCTACATCGTGGCGAGAGTTTGAGATTTAGTATCGGGCTCGGCAGTGTAGTAGGAGTTGCAGCAGTGGGTGTAAGATTGGATATATATGAACTAGGAGAGCATCCAAAGTACCTTCGTCATCAGAATACATCTAGTTATGTGCAGCAGTGAGTACAAGGACACGCTCCGTGTGACCATTTGATGTGGATCAAATCATCAACATACTCCGGGTTTGGACGTGGAAGGCTTGAGAGTTTCGTCCCCAGACTCATCATCCTCGTTTTCGCCGACCTTGTATTTATAAAGACAATGAGCTCAGTGTAATCTCTAGAGGACAAGCAATGTTGTACAGACCTTTTTACGTTTCTTTGAAGGCTGTGCAGATGCAGGCTCGTTGTCTGTGATCCTGTCAGAGGGCCTCTCTTCATCATCATCTAATTGAACAAGGGCTTCGTTTTCCTCTGCCATTTTCTATATTAATCCTGTTGCGAGGAAAGTCTTTAGCAAAAGCGTGGCCCTTCAGAACCTGCTTCGGTACACATTTGATGCAATTATTACCTGAATTAGCAGGATACGGTATACATACAAAATACTGGTGGACATCATATACATGCCTGCCACGCATCGCAAATCGCCATATTGAGATGGTCGGCCATGACTCATCACACAATGAAAGAGTATGGCCTATAGGCTACCCCACTCGAGAACCTATGCGCGAATGCTCTTGGATTGTGAGATGACGTGTACAGTGTGGTAGTAGATAAGACATATTCTGCAACTTGACGAGCAGCTTTGCAGCATATAATGCAATATAGTGAGATCTGTGATTTGATAATGTACATATTCATAGTACTATCGGGCGGCTATGTCTTGGCCGCAGATCCGCCACCTCAAGACCTCCTCGCTGGGATGGACAGCCAGGACAGCCAAGACAGGTAAATCCATAGCACAGATTGGACGTCATGTGAAGGACAATGGTACATACTGGGATGTGTCCAGCTTCCGCTTCTGAAGCAGCGATACGGCCTGGGCATGCATTTCTACATGGCAATGCAGATGGCGATCTGATTCATACTCCATCGTTGCCGTACTTTGTGCTAGTGCCATAGCTAGCGACTCCGCTTGTACATACAATACACGAGACAGACTGTAGGCGGGCCAATGTCGAGGATGCCTGTCTTTGACGAGGATGTGCCTCTTCCGCCGAATGCCGAAGGGTTCTATGGCAGGACCGTCAGGAAGATGAACGAGAATCCCTTTATTATTCCAGGTACATGTAGCACCCGCCCAGCACAGCAGAGCACAGCATGGCATGGCATGCGACGTACTGAGCATCCAACACTGCAATCCTAGGATGCGCTGCCGTGGTCTATTCGCTGTATCGAATGTTTGTGTCGCTGCATCGCGGAGACAAGGCCGGCTTCCAGCGATCCCAGAGGATGCGGGTCGGTGCGTTTTTTGTCTCATCTGCCATTTCCTATTTGCTGTTTGCTATTTGTAGGCCTACACTGGGCCTTCAGCCTGACTATGCCCGTATCTTGCAAGCTGACAGCTTCCTTTACGACTAGCATCGCAGATGTTTGCTATCGGAGCATTCGCTGCCGGAGTGGGTGCTGCTGGCCAAGAGCGTCTCCTGGCCCGATTGCTGCTACTACTGACATGCTGACTACCACTACTGCTAGGTCATGTGGGAAAACTACTGGAAGGACCAGAAGAAACTCAAGGACGAGCAACAAGCTGCTCCCGCCTAGGACCCTGTCGCACTCCCCTGCATTAGCGAGACGTGTATCTCCTCATACGCAATAAATTTGAATTCGCGCTTTGCCTGTCATCACGCAAGTGCTTGCTGCGTCAAAGCGCCGATATCGGTGAGTTGCGATTGCTGGACGTACCTTCATATTGTGAAATCACAGTGTGAGCCGTCTCTACACCCACCAACGCCGCCCTACACACGTTTTGAATGCTCGAGAGAGGAGGTACATGCAGAACAACTGTAATAGAATAGCTAATAGAAATAGTGATGAAACAGAGGCATAACATCCCCCTCATCTCACGTGAAAGTAACAGTTTTTCGGAGCTGACCCGCCTTGTATGCTATATAATCCCAGTGTCCCCGCCTTCCTTTCTCCTCGCCTTTTTATGTGCATCTTGTAAAAGAGACTAAAAAGCGAACTTGGCGATGCTAGCAATGCCGGAAACTGCAACCTCTCTCACGCGATCTGAGATGGCCAGGGCACCCAGGCCACGTTGGGTGAGGCGGGATGGTCGTCTCGTCAGAATCGACGATGCGGAGGAAACTCACATCGTCGAGGAAAGAGAGCGACGTCCTGCCATGCGCATGAATGCTCTTGGACACCAAGTACGTATTGATCGTGTTGAAATGTGTTTTCTTCATCTCTTGGACCTTGATTGCGGACATGTGGTGGACAAGCCCGATTTGCATAAATGAGGAAATAACGCACGATTTTATCTATTGTTTTACTAATATACATACTCCATCACTTTTCCGAACCTCTAGGAGGCCGTCCAAGCTGGTGATACAGCCGGATCTCGGCCTCGAAGTGGTCCAAGAGCGTGTTGCGTCCAGACCACACTCACACGCGACACATCACAGAATAGGTCAAGTCCTGCCACCAGAAGGCAGAGGAAGCGGCCTGCCACCAGAAAGGGAACCACACGGAGACCGGCTGCACGTCAGCCAACCACACGTATGCTGCCACCATCGCCATCACCACCTACACCACCACGACGACCAAGAACACCCAGAGAACGTGCACCTCCTGCGTTCATCGTCCCGGATCCAATTAACTTGGATTTCCCATACCCAGACGATGACGAGGCTGCGGGTGATGTCCACGCCCAGCCAGATATGGACGCCTACAGGCGACTCCCCATTGGTCTGCGCCAGGAGAGCACGCTCTTTCTAGAGCGCCTGGCGGCAGCATTAGGCCCACGTGCTTCAACGGAGGCCGTGCGGTTGATGGCATCTATCACCGATAGATGTCTGATACGCGCGCCGCCACAGAGTCCCGACGAGCTCGCCAACATCGTCGTAGGCGCAACAGCGGTCGCGCTGCCCTACGACGATAGCTCAGTCGAGGTGTTCCCGCTTCTTGCCGAAATCACGGGATTCGACAGAGCTCGAATAGTTAGACTGCAAATGGCAGTCTTGAGAGCCATCGACTATAGAGTGTGAGTACAAACACTTATAGCAGGAGAGGGGGCGTTACAAGTTTACAGCAGTTATAATTTCCAGCAGCAACATTGTGGGGAATAGATAGGGCACAGGGTAAAAATATCGGAATAGGTCGTACGGGTAACAGCCACAAACGGAAATACAGTAGTAGTAATAGTAGTTTGTATAGGTATATGTACCAAATTGTGCGTAATACGACAATGTGGTGGTGTGGATTGAATCATGAGGTCTCTGAAAACGGTCTCTGTAAGTGGTGCCATTCATTGTCGGTTTGAGATACTCCAAGCTTACCTAGAGTTACACGATTATAGACTGGTGCTCCGCAGGGGGGGGGTTTATGTAAATTAGTACTTTGCATATATATTTTTTGTATGTACATTATCAAATCACAAATCTCATATATCATTATATGCTGCAAAGTTACTCGTAAAGTTGCAGAATATGTCTGATCTAAACCGTATACTTCATCTCGCAATCCAACATCGCCTTGCTTCTCATCTATTTATTTAAACCTCCACTGCACCATCTTGGTCGTTGAAATTTGATATACCAGAAACAGCGATGATACTGGAAGATGCGGCTCAGCCTTGTGGTAGTGAAATGGCCATCAACGTTATCGTGCACAGGGAAGCGTGGATTCTTGTTCCCAATGCAGCGATCGCATTTCGGATTTCTTTTTGTTGCCTTTGCATTTCATGTCCCTTGTTCGCCTATGCATACGGTGCCCACCACGTGACGACGTGTGTATGCTCACTCCATATGAGCAATCCGCTGTCCTCGTCCAAGCACTAACATGATCAAATCACTGCTGCAAATAATGCTGAACTCTGTACTCTGATGTCGGATGACGCAAATGAAAAACGAAGCTTTATTGCTACACCATGCTATATCGTGTACATCTTCGCTTTACAACTCGTCATGACGCATCTCTTCTTCCTCGTCTGCGACAGGTAGCTCTCCCTTGAGGTTTTGGTCCTCAGGTTCGTCGTCCTTGCTACTAGGCGTCTCGGTTGAGGTACTGTCACCTTCTTCTGCTTCCTTTTCACGCGCCGCCTTGACATCAACGTTTGCCACAGCATCCAGAGATACACCCAAGTTTGTTCGAATGACTTTTTCCACTCTTGCCGCAAAATCATTGGTGTTCTTCAAATCCCAGCCTGATCGCAACAGCGTCGTTTCGTAGAGTACATGAACTGTTTCCTTCAAATGCTTGAGTTCGTCGGCTGACAATGAGTCGATGTTCTCCACTTTGGTTAAGAGGGACGTGATCTACTTGGCGGAATCGCCGTCAATATCGGAAACGAATGCCCGTCACAGCAACCAATCAGCATACAATAGGATGGGCTGGATTAATTTCCATAATCTTCTTCTGGTTGGCATAAAAGTCCCTCATAAAGTTATCGCCGGTTTGGAATGCCTGAGCAGCCATGATCTTTTCCATGGTACCGGACATGCCATACTCGTTCGCTATGACGGCGGTTGGTGATTTGGTCAACTTGTTGGAGACTACTACTTTTTCGATGTATGCGCCTAACGCTTCCACGAGCCATTTGGTCAATGGCTCAAACTTGGCAGCTTGGTCTGATGCAATTTCTTTGTCGACGTCATCTTCATCACCGTACTAATGAAACAGGTTACGTGAGCCGACTCGCACAAGTCCTGAAAATAAATCACGCAAGTTACGCTCACGCACCTTTAGACCAGCTTTAGCGACATTTTGTAACTTGTGGCCTTCGTACTCGACCATGCCCTGAATAACATATTCATCTATGGGATCATGAAAGTACTAGCGTTTCGTCGAGGTTAGTCAGTGGCCTGTAGGGATGATTCATCAAGTCTCGTCGGTGTCTTACCAAGACCTCATAGCCGCGAGAAATAGGCTTTTCAATCAACGGGCTGCGTTTGATTTCATCCAAGGAAATACCAGTGATAAAGTAAATTTGATTTTGCCCCTTTTTCATTCGCTTGATGTATCCATCCAAGCTCGTCAAATTACCAGACGCAGAGGATGAGAAGCGTAGCAATGTGGTTAGACGTTTCTTGTGAGTTGTGTCCTCAATGACTCCGAGTTTGATGGCTGTTGAAGGAAGCGGCAAAAAAAGGGGCGTAAGCAAAAGACGCGAGACGTCCGTTTGGCGAGTTCATGTACCCACCGGTTCCAAACTCTTTGAAGAACTCGTTATACTTTTCTTCATCCTTGGCCAATTTCCTGAACATGTCCATTGCTTTACCAATGAGCTTCTTTTTGATAATTTGCAACGCCGAAGCCTGTTGAAGCTGCTCTCGAGACACGTTTAATGGGATGTCGTCCGAGTCAACCAACCCTTTCAAAAAAGAAAGATAACGTGGTAGAAAGTCGACTAGTTCATCGGTTATGAATACACGCCTGACAAATAATTTGATGTTTCGCAGTATTTCATCACCGCCTTGAAGGAATCGAGGAGGAGCTCGTTTTGGAATGTACAGAATTGCTCGGAATTCGACTTCTCCTTCCGCTTTGAAATGATTCCAGGCCATCGGGTCGTCGGTTTCCCTAGATAGAAATGTGTAGTAGGTTAACAAGCAACGATGGAGCAGTTGCAACAGTAGTCATGTACTTTGCGAAAGCCTTGTAAAACGCCTTGTATTCTTCATCACTGACATCTCCAGGGTTACGAGTCCATATCGGTTTGTTACCATTGGCCAATTCCCAATCGTACACAGTTTGTTCAACTGTTTTGGTCTTGGGTATGTCGTCATCAGAGATCTCAATCTCCTCCTCCAACGTTTCGGTATCATGTCCAACTTCTTCCGTATCATCATCATTGGAAGCCGCTTTTTCGTCGGCTTTCTTTTTCAATAGCTCGTCCTTCTTTGCCGTGATTTCGTCGTCGGTTAACGGCACATCCACTCGTTCATTACGAGCAGTCCAGACATAAATGGGGAAGGTGATGAATGAAGAGTCTATGTTGACAGGAGGGGTTGGATGGAACGTATATGGCATGGTTGCGGTTAGGGCGCTTACATTTCTTGACTAGATCTTTTAATTTCTGTTCCTCCAAGAATTCCGAGGCATCCTTTTTCAAGTGTAGTATGATTTGAGTTCCACGTCCTAATGTATCACCACGAGGATCTTGGATAATTGTAAAATCTATCAGAGTGGAAGTGAGACTCGGCAATGTTATACAGGCATCTGTCCTCGACACAAACACACCATTCTGTGAGGTAGAGTCCCAAATGTGTTGAGAGTCAGAATTGTGCTTCGAAACGACGGTGACTCGATCAGACACCAAGAAGGCAGAGTAGAATCCAACACCAAACTGGCCAATCAAGGCCTATTTCAGGACGGATGACGTGTTGTCAGCACTGCGGGTGTCTGTCAAGCACATCACGCATCCGGATTGGGACGTACGACATCGGTAGCATTATTCTCCATAGCAGCCAAGAATTCGGAAGTACCGGACTTAGCGATGGTACCCAAATTGGCGCGCAAGTCTTGTTTGGTCATTCCGAGACCAGTGTCGGTAATGGTCAAGGTTCCACGGTCTTTGTCGGCGACGATGGTAATGTTGAGGTCAGGATTGGTAGCGAGTGCATCCGGGTTGGTGAGCGACAGGAAACGAATCTTGTCGAGTGCGTCGGATCCATTCTAGGTGAGGTGGG
>QEAN01000058.1:0-13012 GCA_006535955.1 Synchytrium endobioticum | reverse complement strand
GAAGGACAGAGGACTTACGTTTCCGCCCGCAGCGACTTGTGTGCCGTCCGGTGACATGGCGACGGCGCCGGGTGTGTAGTTCGTCGCCACGGATGAGACCACGGCGCCGTTGCGGGACACGAGGAGATTTTTGAGGGTTGCAACGACGGCATAGGTGCCTCTGGCGGCCACGGCCGTGGGCACTGCGCCGGTTGGCAGTACCGGGCCGCTGTGTGCGGAAAGCGTGTTAAAATGCATCGGCATGCGGCAAGAAGGCGGGGGGGCAAGAGAGACTCACGCAAAGGCCTTGGCCGACACGCTGATGGACCGCACAGAGTCGTCCATGCCAACAGAGATGATCTGGTCTGCATCTGCGGACATGGCAGATACCTGGTTTGAATGGCCGGGGCCCGATAGTGACGTGGCGGTGCCCGATGCATCGGTCCATGCATACACGCGGCCGTCGTAGCTTCCGCTGAAGAGGGTCTTGTCTGATGCTATTTCCAATGCGGTGATACCTTTTTGATGGCCCTGGCATGTTTGGAATGGTGTGGGTGCGTGTCATTGCGATGAACTGTGGGGGTAGGTACCTTGACGATTCGCGATGGCGTTGAGCGGCTCGGGTCAAGGTAGTTCAGGTCGCCATTGAGAGAGAGGGAAAGCAGATGCTCGTCCTGCCATAGGTTTCCGACTTGTTGGCCATCAACGCCCGCGCCCGAGAGGTTATACGTGCTAGACCAAAGGTTGATGGCGTCAGCCCAGACTCGAGAGTGTTTGTGATCAGTGCGATCAGTGCGTACGTGACAACGCTGTGACTGCTAACGTCCCATAGTTTAGCAGTCATATCGGCAGATGATGACAATACACGTTTACTGTCGGGACTCCACGATAATGCAAATATACCACCAGTGTGTGAGTTTGCAGCACTTGTCAGCTCGGCAACCTTGTCGCCGGTTTGACCATTGTACAGAAAGATCTATATGTGTTTTGTCTTGACAATGCACAGTGGGCACATGGCGGGCGAGGAGCTCAATACCTTTGCATCCATACCAGCAGAGGCAAAGAATTCACCATTAGGGGAGAAGCGAACAGCTTGTACAAATCTTGTATGGTCCTTTATAGATTTACCAAATTTGTAGGGCACGCCATTATAAAAGTTGACTGTAAAGTCATCTGAAGCTGTGACGGCCTTCATGGGTCGATCTTGTCGGATGGTGACAGAGTTGATGGCTTTGCTATGCCCAGAGATTTCACCCACTGATGATGCTGAATCGAAAAAGAATGCGTGCCCGAATCTATAAGTTTTGTGGTGGTGAGGTAAGGACATTTGGCGGAGCACAATCCGGATCTGAAGCATGTATGTACTGCAATGAGCCTGAAATGGCCACCGACACGGGAGACAAACACGTACTTTTCCTTCCCGTCGCCAACAGCAATAATGCGTTTGCTTTCATGGTCCCAACACAAATCGTTGACTCTACCACCAAAAACTCTGGTTTCAGTTTTGAGCAAGTTTTCTGCATTGATTGTGTCCCAAACTCGGACATTTCCATTCACATCTGTACACGAGGGGGTAGATTCGCGGTGGGTCAATCAGCATGGCCAGAATAAGTGCTTTGCGACATTGCTATGTCAACGTACCTGCACTAGCAATGTAGAACCCACTCGGGGCGTATCGCGCGACGGTTGTGTGGGCAGAGTGTCCAACGTATTCCGTCGCAATAGCAGGATTCTAGGATATTGCCGGATGAGCAATTCAGCTTCTGTCTAAAATTCTCGACACCATTAAACTCGGCTTCTTGTCGTGCACGTGTTCCCGTCCAGATGGGCGTTGCTGCTTGACCGTCGCGGCCGTCAAATGTTGATCCACGACTCGACTTACTGCCAGCTGTCTGATGATGACGGATCTACCATTCGTATAGAGGAAGTTGACACCTTTTGGATCTCCAGATAATTGCACTGCTTGTCCTCGTGTTGTCGCAGGCGCGGGAGCATATGTGGCCTCTAAGTCAAGATTGATTTTGTGGTGTCAGTATGATGTCGTGGATATGTAATGGTAGTAGACGCTTGTACTCTGATACGTACTTCTGGAGAAGGACATGATTCTCGTACAATACAAGCAAGTAGCGCCCTTGACCAGACTCGATACGGTTTCCTAGGGGGTGACTTTAGAGGAATAAGTAGCATGACAACGAGACCTGCTTAATCAGTGCCGACATACGCACCGCAAGTAACGCACAGTCAGCCTCGATCGCCGAGTCTCCCTATATCGAGGCGTCTTGCGTGCAATTGTGTCCCTACAATCCACGAGGTTTGGACGAACAGCGGCACATAATGAGCCGGGGAGAATGAGCGTTTAAGGAAGATATCATATCATTATTATATGATGTATCCATATATCCATACACGCATACATACATATGTATACAGGCTCCGATACAGTACATCACAGATGCCGGTAGCGGGACCTGTCTCTTGCAGAGTCGTGGTTCATATTGTCAAGGTTACAAGGCTGTCACATATGGGGCCTTCCACTCTTTTTCAGAGCTGAAGACTCTTTATCATCAATGTTGTTTCTTTGTCAAGGTCATCCGCCTTCCCCTCCTCCCCCTTTTGGCCGACATTTGTTAAATAGCATTCGATGGGTCACGTCTTCAGCGTTCCTTAACTGCAAGGATGTAAACATGCGCTCGTGGGTTAGTGGTATACTAACTCGTTGCCATACAAAGCTATTTCGAGTTGACAGGGGTTCGATTCCCCTCGAGCGCATATATTTTGCCGATAAGAAGCACGCAAATGTGCTTTTTCCTCCAGTCAGACGCGCTGAAGGTAAATCGACACGCGATGGCTTCACGCGCATGTCATGTTGGGTGTTGCGATTGAGCTGGGCTCCCAACTCTTCTGTCGCCAACATCATCCATTCCATGCCATGCTACCCAATTGAATAGTAAAGTGTGCAGGTCGTCATCATGCAAAGGGCCATACATATCAGGCCCGCTAGGATCAGCGCTAGTACTATCCATAGAGTAAGTTCCTCTGTTGCTATACAAGACTGGCTAAGACTGGCTTAACAATCGACGCACACCACACGTCACCATCTCCATCTAGATTGGTCGTTTGCGATATACCACCGAAGCTGCATCAACGACTAGTACTACTGCCGCTTCATCTCTCAACAAGAAACGCCTTCCCATACTCAGATATTCATTTGCAGCGGGTGTCATTGTAGCTGGCATCTACGGAGGCGCAGGATATTATTCCTTACACGATGAACCATTCAACAAACAGTTTATTGCCAATGTGCCCGGCGCTGAAATCGCTATACACACTGTCACGAAGCTCCAGAATACCTCTGTGACTGATATCAAGGAAGCTGCCAACAAGACAGTCCACAATGTCGAGCAAGTTGTACGTGATGTTCGAGAAGGTGGTGAAAAAGCAATACACAACATCAGTAAAACATATGACAATGCTAGTAAAACTATCGGCGACATGACGCAATCCGCTAGTAAATCATTAGAGAGCGTCAGCAAGACTGTTGAATCGGCAAAGGACACGGTAGTGATCCAGTACCATACCATGCAACATAAAGTCCAAGAGTTGACCGTCGCCGCCAAAGACTCTTTCGAAAAGGTCAGATCTATGGTGTCTGGGCAGCCCCAGCCAGAAAAAACACCCAAGCCTGTCCAAGTTGAGTCCAAAGACGCACCACAGAAGCCAGGATCTGCTACCAAATCTCTTCCAGTTGTACATGACGTCCAACCAGTAGAAGCCCCTGTAGAAACAGAGGTACCGCAAAAAGGTTCTAGCGTGGTTCAATCAGCCGTTTCCACCTTGAAGGAAGGTGACACCAGAACAGTGGAGGCCGCCAAAAAAATAGAAGCAAAGGCAACAGAAATCGCTCAAGACACCAAAGCAAAAGTCACAACTGTGATTGGTGATGTCAAGTCGAAAGCAACCGCTGTAGCCCAAGATATTAAGTCAAAATCCACCTCGGTTGTCCATGACATTAAACACAAGGCAGTACAAGGTTTAGACGTCGAACCCCAGCCAACTCCAGATATATCCGACTTGAAGAATGCGGCGTCATCAGTAGTAGAAGATGTGATATCAAAGACAGGCGCTATAGTGGCCGATGTGAAGTCGAAAGCATCGTCGGTGGCTAGTGATGTTGAGTCTACAGTAGAGGATATAGGGTCCAGGGCCAAGACCGTCGTAGACGACGTGAAGGCCATAGCCGGATCCAAGGCCGATCAAGTAAAAGCACAAACAACGTCAACCATTGGTGATGCAATATCCAAAGCCTCTTCAATATCAGATGATCTCAAAGCAGCAGTCAACAATGCGGAATTGAAGGTAAAGACGCTAGTCCAAGACGCGGAGGCGAGAGCATCATCGACATACCAAGATGTCAAGTCGGAGGCAACGTCGCTGGCCAAGGATGCTGTATCAAAGGCAACGGCGGCTGTCGAAAATGTGAAATCCTCAACATTCGAGGACGTAGAATCTGCAGTAGAAAAATTGTTACCATCATCTTCACATGAACCTCCAAGTGGAGGGTTCATTTCTACAGCAGAGTTACGAGCTCGTCACCAGGACGCTAATCACGACGCTAATGGAACAACAAGTCCCACCAGTACTCTACCATCACCTACCATCAATGTAACACCCGAACTCAAATCATCACCGCCCGGCTCAAAGTCATTCAAAGATGTCGAGGGGGTGTTACGTTCACTACCTGATCAGCCCCTTGTAAATAGTCTCCATAGGCTTGTGGATACTCTATCATTAGTAGTTGACGAATCCACATCACCCACAGAGATGCACCGCGTCCGTGATGAGCTATATGCTTTGGCGGATTATGTCAAGTCAATGAGTGCTTCCGAGGCATCGAGATTGAACAAAACATTGGAAGAGCATGCCGACAAGTATTCAGAAATACTATGCGCGCATGTTACGGCAGCCGAGCAAGCCTTACTAGAGCAAGCCGCTTCACTCAACCATTCAACTGAAGAAAAACTAAAGGAAGAACAGCACATTCTAGAGTCAAAACATTCTAATTCATTAGCGGAAGCTCTAGCTGCTCAGAATGCTGAATTCAAAGCAACATTGGTCAAAGAGCTGGCAACCCAAGCCGAAGAGTTGGAAAGGTACTATAGTCGAGAAGTGAAAACCCGCGTCGACAAAGAACGTGCCGGTCGATTGGCCAGGTTGGATCATTTAGCTCTGAAACTGCAGCATCTGGAGCGTATCGCTCTGGACGTCGGCGAAGGATTAGAACGACAATACAATGCTACAGCCTTCCGAGCCGCCGTTGATGTCTTGAGAGACACAGCCCTTGAAGCAGCAATTCGAACCGGTTTCGCTCGTGAAGCCGAAGCAATGCAGCAGTTAGGCAAAGGTCGTGTATTCATCGAAATTCTACTAGATTCCATTCCAAACGATGTGGCTATATCGGGTGTTGCAACCGTACCCTATTTAGAAGAAAGGTTCCTAGCAATGAGGGATCAAATCCGTCGCATACAATTACTACCTGACGATGCCGGTCCGGTATCCTACGTGGTTGCTGTCGGACTATCATCGTTCATATTACCAAAGGAAGGTTTCGTACCGGGTAATGATGTAGAAGCCATTCTAGCACGGGCTGAGCACTGGATGATGGAGGGTGATCTGGATGCTGCGACACGCGAAGTCAATGGTTTGAAGGGATGGCCCAAGAGGTTGGCCGATGATTGGTTGAAGGAAGCTAGACAACGATTGGAAGTTAAGCAGGTTGTTGACGTAAGTCTGGTGTCTGCTCGTGGACCGGGCACATTTTCCTTTTATGAACCGAAACCTGATGCATGTGCCATCTAGATTTTGGATGCACACATTAAGCTTCATTCGCTTGGTAAAGTGTAATGTGTCTGGAGTGCTGTATCTGATAAGCAGTGTCAATCAAGTGTGATGTGACAAGCGCCTTTAACATAAAATAGTTGACATAAAAATATGTACTTGACAACGGACGACATTTTACGCCTACTGCCGGTGTTCTTTGTAAGAATTTTCAGCCGGTCTGGATGCCATTCACAAAAGTTTCGATTGTTTGAGGTGTTGTCAGGTTCCAAGGGCGTCTTGTTGAGAGAGGCCATCGGTTTACTTACAACGATTGATCAGAGGCCATGTTAGTATGCGACCCAGGTAGGCAAATGACACAAACATAAAGAGGCGTCGCGTTCGTATATATCTGTGAGCCGTGTCGACACTCACCGAGGCCGCAGAGCAAAGCAAAGGACCTACATAGGTCATGGCGACCACAATGGGATCTACGTCGGAAATGTGCGGCACAAGCGCAAATACTAGGGATCTGTGGGCTCTAGCTCAAAAGTTCGCGTCCGCGTCTGTTGACAGCACCAGAAAAGATGTCAAAAGTAGCATCAATAACATCAACTCAATACAACAAGGTATAGTGTATCGTATGAGAGAGCCGACTCAGATCTGACTGGAATGGTTGAATAATCAAAAAGAGTTTTCGTTCTAGGCATAGAAAGCTCTTTAATCTTTGTGGGCTGCAAGGCATCAGGGAAGACCACAATCATACTAAGGTTGGCTGACAGAGGTTGGATCGATATGGACCTTGTTCAATTACCGTATCAAATGCGCATTCAGATCTCTTTGAATTAGATGAAGCACCTGCTCCAACAAGTGCACTCGAGTACACGTATGTTCACAGCCCTTTCGCTTGTCACGATGTCGACAAAGACACTACCTGAACATCGTAGATTCGCTCGTAAAACAAGGGGAATGACAGGTGCAAAAGACCTGATCCACATATGGGAAGTAGCAGGGGGCACCAGACTATCAGATTTAGTGAAAATACCCATTACCGACGCCACAATCCATACAATCACACCCTGCGTTGTCTTGGACTTATCAAGGCCCGAGGGTATCATAACTACGCTGGATCATTTTCTGGCATTGTTCAATGAAAGAGTAGAGACCTTGTTGCATGGGCTGGAGAAGAGAGGGTCCAAGAGACCAACTGCTTTGAGAAAGCATGCATGGAAGAAATATGGCGGAGAACATCCTGATCAGTGGGTCCTTTCTCATTTATGCAGCTTTTCGTTCTTGGGGTTCCCTTTCAAAGTGGGGCAAGAGTAACGTCAAGTCATCGTCACTATAGATCTGAATTGAAACCAAGTCCGATACCACTAGTCGTTATTGGCACCAAGTATGATTTATTTAGAGATTTTGAGCCGTAAGTGGTCTGGTACGGCTCCGTTCTCTCCCCATTGTAGCTTGATCACGGCTATCGTTTCACTAGGGAAACGAGAAAGTTAGTTTGCAAGACATTGAGATATGCAGCGCATATAAATGGTGCTTCATTGATATTTACTTCCACCAAGGATGAATCCTCGATGGAACGAGTAGGTTTTTTTGGGTGATACATCAACATGGAATACGTCTCCAAGCTCGCAACACATAGTGTCGGCAGCTATTATACCATCATGGCTTTAAAGCAAATGCACCCAAGGCACACATCGTGGATCATAACAAGCCACTGATGGTGCTAGGAGGTATGAATTAACAAGGGAAAGCAAAAAAGGAGCCCGCGGTCTTTTCATATCTAACATAATGCCTTGATTCCTTCAGGCGCAGATTCGTTATCACAAATTGGCCATCCTGCCAAATCATCTGACAAGGAATCCATCGGACGAGTCAAGGCATTGGATTGGAATACTTGGAAGGCCATCTACAGTCAACGTCTGCCACAAAACGAAGGTAATATGTAACACACGTCACTTCTCAAGTACTGGTTGATCAAGTCCACTTCCTCCATGCCATAGTGCAAGAGAATGATGCTTTGAAAGACTTTGTGGATTTGCCAAAGTATCGCGAAGCAGCTATTGATAACGTATATGCGCAAAAGAAGTGAGTGTGTGGGGCCCTGTGCAGGTTGCGAGGTGTCGAAAAAGAACCTCAATCTATCGTGTTCAATCTAGGGCAGAGTTCCTGCAGCGACAAGAACGACTCCTTCACGCCGCTAGATAGCGCATATGTACAGAAGACACAATTTATAACTTATTTTATATTGCGATAACCTTGTAGCGATCATCCACCGCAGCGTATTACGGCAGTGGAGCCGACTTTCCAAAATGATTTCTTGCGAATTCGTAAACATCAGTTGGCTGATGGTGTACGACTTGAACGAGGAAGTCGGACAGTATTTGCTTGATTTCTGCATTGGCCTCCATGTATCGCTCTTGTTGAGCGCTTATATAAGCCTATAATGGAATTAGGTCGTTGCTTGTCTTAATAGACCCGTTTCTCCAGACCTTACCTTCCGCTGTTGATGTTCAGATTCCAGCTCAATCGTTTTTTCAACGGTAAACGGAGCTTTGGCAGGATCGGCCACCAGGTTAGTGGTACTTTCGCGCATTGTCTAGGAATACTGACTTGAATGTCGGGAAGTGGCACTGCGTCGTGGTACAGTAAAATGGCTTACCTGATCCGACATAGGTGTGGATGGTCTTCCTGCAAGCGGCGTCTGCTTTGAGAAGTTGCGAAATGCTAGAGCGGGCCGTCCGCTGTTCCAGTCATGGCGCTGGACTCGGGTTTGTAGTAGTAGCAGCTTCACAGTCGCGCATGTCGGCACGAGTCGGAGCACCGGCACTCGCCGCCATCGAGTTATATACCCTGCCATGCAGAGAGTAAGTGTACATGAATGCTATAGCATATGTTGTACGCGATGGGGATGGTGGAATTGTCGGGGTCACCTCAATTGCTGCCAGGAGCAACGCAACTTGAGCCACATAACTACTCGACATCCAGCTGCTTTGAACCCATCATTGAGCTCACAGCTACATAGTAACCGACCGGGCTGCTTCTTTCCGCTGACAAGCGTCCTAAACAGACGGGAAGATGGATGGGTCTGGAAGGACGTTTGGAGTGTCTCACAACGGCGACCATGACAATGAATGGGCGAGTAGCGAGACATCTCCGTTGTTGTAAGTGGTCTCGATGATATCTATTCCACAATCTCATCATGAGTAGCTTGGGAATCTTGGATCAGCATGTGGCTCAACAACTCACACTGATAGGGCACCTGCAGCTCCCCCCTCGTCCTCGTCAAATCGTCCCTATCCTATAAAAACTTGGTCTGCCGGTAGTACTAGAGCCATGGGATTACATGCCATCGGGACTGGACCACTAAGTGGGTTACCACTAAATAGGCCTCGTAAGTCATTCGCTGTTGCACTCCTTTTATGTTGATGCACTGAGTTGCATGTTCTTCGCGAATACCAAATTTTTACTTTCGTTTCATGTCTGTCAGGTCCGTCTTCGCTGTATCTTCCGTCGCCATGGCAAGATTTCAGCAGTCCAAGCAGCCGACCATCCACTCGACGAGCTGGCTTAGAAATCCTGTTTCGTAAATCTCGAAACTACGACGACGTCTCTTCCGATGCAGCACTACAAGATCAAGCATTGGAATCCACAGGATATCGCATCTGGTACAAGGACTACAGCACCATCGATTGGATACACGATCTAATCAAAGAACGAGTCAGATTACGGCAACTGAGAAGCATCAAGGGATTCTATGGCTTCTTGCTCAATAATATTGATGCAGCACAAGCTTGGATTCTTGTCTTCTTGATTGCCATATCATCGGGTTTCGTGGCTTCTCTCATAGACATTGGACAAGAGTGGTTGACCGGTATAAAGAATGGTTATTGCAGTAACAATGTATTCCTCAGCAGACATGCCTGCTGTGAACACGGTAATGTCGCCGCAGTTCTCGCCAATACTGCCTGTGATGCGTGGATACCCTGGAATGATCCTGACAGATCTCCATTCGGCACACATGAATTGTTATGGTCATATTTGGTCTATGTAGCTGCCGGTGCAGCCATGGCCACCATCGCTGCTGTACTCGTTAGGCTCACCGCGGATTTCCGAGAGATCCATGATGACAGCAGTGACAGGTCATCACCGCTGCAATCCTCTGTCGTCGTAGATCCCGACACTATCAAGTCCAAGCCTAGGAAGATTGTGTATCACTCCGCCGGCAGTGAGTTCTATCATTGTTGAAGAGTGCCCTGCCTCAAAGAAGGGGAACTCAAGTGTTTTCTTTCTAAATCACAAAGGTGGAATACCGGAAGTAAAGACCATTCTTTCTGGATTTGTAATTCGAGGATTCCTTGGTTTTAAGACATTGGTTGTAAAGAGTGTGGGATTGATGCTATCAGTGTCTTCGGGTTTGAGCGTCGGGAAGGAAGGGCCCATTGTAAGTCCTGCCGAATTTGTATTGTTTCTGAGCATCTGTCTGTCAAGCAATTCCTTGTAACATAACTGCATGAAATCTACCCCATAGGTGCATATAGCATGTTGCGTAGGCAATGTTCTGTCCAGATTCTTCAAGAAATATGCCAGAAATGAGGGAAAGAGAAGAGAAATCCTCAGGTACCTGTCCAATAGGATTCAGGTTACTGTATCGGAGAGGTTGGTTGAGCTTACATTGTACCACTACTTAGCTCCTCGGCTGCAGCAGGAGTAGCTGTGGCTTTTGGTTCTCCTATAGGTGGTGTATTGTTTAGCTTGGAAGAGGTGTCATATTACTTTCCGTCAAAGACTTTGTGGAAGGCACTCTTTTGTGCTTTGATCGCAACTGTTACAGTCAAGGTATTGATTATACTCTCACGAGCCTTTACTGAAAGCCCGCTTGCTGAGCTCCACTCCATAGACCGTGAACCCAATTGGCAATGGCAAGCTAACCATGTTCGAAGTCAGCTACACGTCATCATGGTACTTCTTTGAAATACCTGTCTTTGTCATGCTTGGCATCATATGTGGATGTTATGGGGCCTTATTTATCAAGTGCAACATGTGGTGGCAAAAGCTACGTGCAAATTCTTTTCTCCGGAATCATCCTGTCACAGAAGTGTTTGTGTTGGTAAGTGACGTTACCAATGGTCGACGTTATCGCTATATGTGTTGTTCTACTTGTTGGCGACGCTGAACATTATTAATGATCAGGCGTTGGCGACGGGGGCCATCAACTACTCGAATGCTTTTGCAAGAATTGGTACCGCAAATCTTGTTGGTCAATTGTTTGCTCAATGTCCAGAAAACGATCCGGGTTTGGGCAATATTTGTTCGTAAGTGTCATATATCAGTGCGTCTCAACTTGTTCGAATGTCGTTAATCCGTCTCTGCAACAAGGATGTCGGAAATGGGAACTGTCACATCGGTACTGCTCCAATGTCTGGTGATCAAAGCCGTCCTGACTGTGATTACGTTTGGAAGCAAGATTCCTGCTGGTAAGTTCCAGTTCTCATTATGAATGAATCACCATTCTCAGCATTTCGTTTGTAGGCATCTTTATTCCAAATATGGCAGTAGGTGCATGTGTCGGTAGATTAATCGGAATGGGACTGCTATCGCTGCATTCGATGTATCCGCGCCATGCTTTCTTTGCTGAATGTCCCGCTGAGGGAACATGCATCACTCCTGGTGTGTACGCACTTGTAGGTGCCGCGGCGGCATTGTCCGGCGTCACCCGTATGACTATATCATTGACAGTTATCATGATGGAAATTACTGGTACCTTGCTCCACAGTGTGCCCATTATGCTTTCCGTTTTAACAGCGAAATGGGTTGCGGACGGTTTCGGTCGCCAGTCCATCTACGACTGTATCATCGAGCTCAATAACCATCCATTCTTGGAAACAAAACAAGAACTGCTAGCGCATAATTCGGTATCAACCGCTCAGGTCATGGACCCGGTTGTGGACACGATTGATATTGGCATGACGTATACGATTGAAGAACTTGAGGATAAACTTGATCGACTGTGTAAGTTCTTTTATGGCAGTAAACAGCAAAAGGCCGCACCATTACACAACTTATGAATTTTTAGATCATACGTCGTATGGATCTGATGGTGGGTTTCCACTGGTAGAGGGAGATAATGTGCTGGTGGGGTGGATCTACTGTGCTGAATTACAACATGCTTTGGGTGAGTACTAGAGCATCGACTAGGCCATCTATTATCTTTTTCCTCTTCCAGAACACTGACATGCCACTTGTGAGAAATAGGAGAGGCACGGTTGGCATCTCCACATCAACCAATCTTTTTTAAGAAACCGTCTTACCTTGCATCTACCTCCTCCACGCCAGCACTAAATTTTGAAACAACTAATAACAGACTCTTGGGCTCCTCAAGGCCACCGTCTCTCAACATAATTACGGGACAAGTAGTAGAAGTAGACGAAGAAGGGAATGATTTGGGAATCTGGTGCAATTGGTCACCATTGACTGTTCCTATGTCGGCATCTATGGATTTAGTGGTAGAAATATTTGTCAAACTAGGTGCCAAAGTCTTGTTGATTACCAAAGGAGCCGGTGGTCAGGTCTGTGGAGCTCTGCATAAGAAAAAACTGATACATTATCTGAAGGAAGCCTAGGATGGGCAATTTGTTGGGCAGGGACTGAATATCTGATGCAGACCGTGTATAAAAACTTGTACTCTTTAAGTTATTCCCTAGAACTTTGAAAATCTCATTGTTTCCCTGGTATGATGATTTAATGCCAATGTTTAGCGTCGTCGCAAATCTAGAAAGACCCAATTTGGGGATGTTATGAGTAACACGAGACCAAAGTGTATTAAACAATTTATGTGACAAGTCTTGAGAATGCCCTCTTGCCAACTTCCAAAGTCGATGTGGACGGTGCACCAACGTCTGGTACCGAGTTGGATGTCTCGGTGGTACTAAAACCCAACTCCTCACCAGCAGAGACAATCTCGGTGAAGATAACATCCCAATCCCACGCCACGTCTGCCTCCATTAACGATTCTGTTGGCATCAATGCCAAATTCTGCAACAAACTCAAATCCACGCCTTGGAGCACTGATGGCTGCGTAGACAACAAGTTAACATTATGTCCCCGCAACAGAGCAATGGCCCCGCCAAACAACTCACAGCACTAACAAGCCCTCTCATCTCATGCGCCGCCTCCAAGTCCAAGTCTCTTATAGTCTTGACTCGATCCG
>QEAN01000057.1:39982-69985 GCA_006535955.1 Synchytrium endobioticum | reverse complement strand
GGTAACACCCGGGGCCCAAATGGGCCAAGAGGGAAGTCTCGGTCCTGATGCTTTTGCTCATGAATGCGGCGCGGGCCGTCGCGTCTCTGCTCCACGGCGGCACAGGCGGGCAGACGGCGGGCCATGTCATGGGGTAAGGAGTGTATGTGCCCACCGGCACCGATTTCTCGACACATGGGGTGGCATGTGCGTATGGAAGGGGCTCTTTTGTGTGCTTTGGGACGTGGGTCCGTGACTGGTCGTGGTCGTGGTCGTGGTCGTGGTCGTGGTCGGGCGGTACAGATGGTGCACTCGCGCGACGGGATTCCCCGCTGTCCGCGTGTGGAGGCGCGAGACTGCCTCTTCTACTATGCGAGCCAACGCTGCTCCGCCCGGCTATGCTATGGCGTCGAGCTGGCGGAGGCTGGTCGCTGTCAGCAGCACCGTCGCTCTCGTCGTCTTCCTCGGGTATGATGACGGACACGAGCGTGCCGCTTGAGTCGTGCACATTGAATGACATTCGGCGCTGGCCGGCCTGGCGCGGCACCAACGACTCTGACTCGTCACTGGCTTCCACGCCGGTGAGCACCGCGACGGGCGCCTCGACATTCCGCTGAGCCGTGAGACTCGCTATGCCTGGCGACGACTGTGCGATGGTGGACAGCGCGGGCATGATATTGGCCAGGGAGAGTTTCTGCTGCGCGGGGCCGGCTCGGACTGTTACTGGCGGCGTCTGCGATTGTGGCTGTTGAGGCAGATGAGGTGGCGGGAGATGAGTCTGCGCTGCGAGTGATGCTCGTCTACCACATGCTGGCACTGGCACTGGCATGTCGGCCATGCTGGGTCGGCGTAGCGGGATGGTCTGCATTCGGGTTGCGTCGAGTGACTGCATTCGCAATGCATTGGGCGCGGCATGTGATACTTGCGCACGGCCTGCCGCGGATGGCCGTTGCTGCATGCTGGACGCGTCCATATGCAGGTGCGTGTCCTGGTGGCCGAGGATGCTGATGGGTGACTCGTACTAGGTCGGAAGGACGGGGCTGTGGGCGTGATGCGGAGTATGCCCGAGTATACCTTCAACGGATACGGCTGGTGTACCTTTGTGTACTTGCGTTCCACTTGCGGCAGCGTATGGTGGAGACTTGGACGCAAGAGTCAAATGCGACTGCGTGTCTGCCTGCGTGTGAGCCTGCACACTCTATGAGTCCACGTGTGCGTTCAGATAGTCAATGGCGTCTGACGGTATGCGGGCCCGATATAAGAAAAGTGCCAATCATGGCGATGTTTTACGCAGCCACGTGACGGCGACGCGACCTTTACCATGCACAGCCAACGCATGATGCGTTGCGCATATCATGTCACGCTGGATGAGCAGAGAAGCAACGCAGTCACAGCACATAGGGACCATCTCAATACACACAAAAGGAAATCATCACCTAGCATGACCAACACCCCCAATGTGTAACACAAGGACAGCCCGTTCGGAGCACTGGACACCCGTGTTCCGCATCTGGATGCCATCCCCGTGATTCGACTGGCACTTCGAGGCCCAAAGGATGTGGGGATAAGCGCAGTCTCGATTCCCTCGGCTGCGTAGCATCCATCCGGGAGGTGATGCCGCGCCACCCAAACAATTTCAGCTCGACGCGTTTTCATCCACAGGTTCCTTATTGACTCCAAAATCAACGCATCTTGCAACACCCAGCCAAGCTGTGATGCGGAATGTTCGAAAGCACTAGGCCGCAGAACGCGGCCCCAGTGCAGGCCTGGCCTGCTACTGCGGGTCGCGATCATGTAGCAGAGGTTGTGTCTGTAGGCATTGCGCCTGTAGAGTCCCTCAAGGCTGACAGAGTCGACGATGATCAGCCCGATGCGGACGCAACTGTGAATAACAGCTCAACCGCAGACGCTCAAGGTGCGCAACTTGCTATCATGGATGGAATACTGTATGCTAACTCTCCAATGTGGTGACATGCTCCTTCCCCATGGCCGTGACGTAGCTTCCACCCACAATGTGTCTCTTGCCACGGCCTCCCGACCCAGAAAATTAAGCTTCAGTGGGAACAGCATAAAAGACACCCTGCAAAGATCCAGCGTGTCAGGAAACCGATATCTCTTGACGCCGTGTATCATGCTCACTCGCCCGACTTCGTCAAACATCAATGTGCGTGCCTGTGAATCAAAGAGTGCCACGAATGAACACATCCCCACCCCCCACTAATTTGCTGATTTTATTGACAATAGCTACATCATCTAGTCGAGAAACTCGCTGAACCTAAACAAAAGGCATTACCAAGGCGGAGGAATTCCTTGCTCTCCAATATCGTGCCAGCGTTGTGCAAATCGTCGCTCGCGAGCATACCGTCGGGCACGCAAGCACAACAGCAGTCGGGCACTAGTCCCATCCACGCACCAACAGCCACCCAACATCTGCCCGACTGGCCGGCCTCGGACCTTCCAATTCACGAGGGTGGTGCAGCACCGCCGGTGTCACCAATAATAGCGTGTGACAAATCTCAAGATGCGTCTGCTGCTCCAAAATGCAGCAAAACACCAAACGCCATTCGTCGTATTCAAGATGCATGGTTCAATGCTGCAACCACGATACGCCAAACCTTTGGTTGGACGCCCGATGACGCATCCGAATGCCATACTCGCAATGCCGGTAGTTGCAAGCATTCCCCCGCTACTACCTCGCACCAAGCCAGCCGCCCATTACGGAGAAGAGCGCAAAGTCAATCGTCAACTCCACATGACATTGTTTCCAGAGATGATACCAAGAAACACCGAAGAAGCACACCATCACGCTAGTGCCTCGTCATGTACATAACACCGCCGCGTTGCACGAACGCGGCCAGCCTTGTGTATTGACTGGTGTCGCACTTTTGATACAACTCTTTATATCGTCTGTTACGACATTAGCCAGCTGTTGTGCTTAGGAAACATCAATACAGCTTGTACTCGGCCTGTTCGCCTCGGAATATTTGAAATTAACGACTCCTGTGTCAATGCTCGGGTTACAATGCATGAGGCCAGGGACTCTGTCGTTCCGTACCTGTATCTTCCCACATTCCCGCGACTGATAGCCGAAGCACGCAGCTCATCAAGTGCGCTGCTGCACACTGCTGCCGAGCCGCATGCCCTTTACTCACCTTAGCCGCTTCCATGTTCCACATCCACATCTGCGTTCCTTTGATCGGGACCAGAATCTGCGACATGCCGTTGGCTACGGGGGTTCCTTATCAGCGCTTCATGACAATGTCGACCGGCCTACTTCTTACATTCGCTGTATGATCATATCATGAGACGCAACTGCACTGTATTTTTCATTCAGAGAATGCCAAAATCCATTGACGTTAATTTTTCAATGGTTTGCGTCAATCACGACCACATTTACATTACAGCAGCACTGTCAATGCGACCATGCGTCCATGTTCAGCATTTGCACTGGATCACCCGCATTGGCGTCCAAGCCAACCACTGTCCCGATCTCGTACACCGTTTCACCAGCAGAGTCGAGCATGGATTTGACTAGAGATACAGCCGACGGGGATACGACGAGCACCATTCCGATCCCACAATTAAATGTTCTAGCCATTTCCTCTGTTGTCGGCAATACGTTTACGTCAGAAACACGGAATGCGATCAATTGAACCTGATACATGGCGACTCACCATCTGCTATATTCCCTTGAGCCTTCATCCACTTGAAAACCGGTAGTAGAGGAATCTTGGCAGCATCAATCACCACGCCCAAATGTTTCGGGAGGGCCCGTGGCACATTGTCTGTGAAACCACCACCAGTAATATGAGCCATGGATTTAATCAGTGCCTGCTTGACAATGGGTAATAATGGTTTGACATATAATCTGGTTGGTTCCAGAAAAGCTTCGCCTATTGATACTGTTCCTTTTTTCTTTGTAGGTGTGTCGAATGGAGATGGGGACGTATACTCCAGTCCAGATTTCTCTACTAAATACCTAACTAGTGAGAATCCATTCGAATGTACCCCGGATGATGGAATACCAAGTAGTGCGTCACCAGGTGCGATGGCATCAAACTTGGGAAGGAGCTGATCTCGTTCTACAGCCGCTACAACGAATCCAGCAAGATCGTAATCTCCTGGTTGGTATAGTCCGGGCATTTCAGCTGTCTCGCCACCTATAAGAGCACAGCCGGATTCGATACACGCTTGAGCTATACCTGTAACTACATCTTTACATACTTCGACTTGTAGGTTGGAACAAGCATAGTAGTCTAGGAAGAAGAGCGGTTCAGCTCCTTGGACTATGACATCGTTTACCGACATGGCTACTAGGTCGATGCCTATTTGGTACATAGATATGTGAGTCTGTCAGTTCTAGTCGTCTGACTACAGGCAAAGCCGCCACATATCACAGCAGTACAACTGCCATTCCAATGTAGTAGGCATACAAGAACTCACCAATAGTATCATGCTTTCCAATAGCTTGGGCAACCTTCAATTTCGTACCCACACCATCCGTACCAGAAACCAGCACAGGATCACTAAACCCAGCACCCTTCAAATCAAACACACCACCGAATCCCCCGATATCAGCATCAGCTCCTACCCGCCTTGTACTCTTGACTACTGATTTTATTTTCTCGACTAGTAGATTTCCGGCATCGATACTAACACCAGCTTGTTCGTACGTTGCTGATCCGTTGGCTGTTTTGCTGCTCACATGAGCAAGGGCTCTAGCATTGTATCAAACGTAGTTGGCCGACGCCGACGGTGGACAGTGTCAAAACAGTGGCTCACCGGTAACCTATATCGCGACGATATTGCATTCCATCAAAGTCAATCGTCTTGAGGCTGGCATAAGACGCATCCAAGGCTTCTTTCAATGTTTTACCAACTGCCGATACGGCGATAACCCGACCACCGGATGTGACAAGATTTTTGCCTTCGTATGTCGTACCCGCATGATATACAAAAACGCCTATGTAAATTTGACGTGTGATATTGTTTCTTGCTTGCGCACAAGAAAAACAAGATGGAGCCGAATGAAATGAACACATCGTCCACATCAAGGGCCGTACCTGAGGGGTTGTTATTCTGCAGAGTTATAGCTCTACCTTTTGGATAGCACCCTGGGTATCCTTCTGACGCTAATACGATTGTAGCTGCATAACTATCCTGCGCGAATTTGACTCGGACTGAATCTAATCGACCTTCAGCACAAGCCTATCCCAAAGTGACGGGTACAATTGAATCACATTCGAATATGAACGCAATTATAGCGTGAAGCGATAAAGCATCCACTAGAGCGACTTTGACCGAATATCGCATCATATATCAACAAAGCACTTACCAAAAACACCTGAGCTAGATCCGTATCCTCTGACAGCAGAGGCATTATCACCTGAGTCTCTGGATCTCCAAACCTCGCATTGAATTCAATAACTCTCAACCCATCCTTTGTTAACATCAATCCAGCATACAGACATCCAACAAACGGAAACCCCTCCTTCCTCATTCCATCCACAGCTGGCTGTAATATCGTCTGTTTGGCATCGGCTAATAACTTTGGTGTCATGATTGGAGCAGGAGCATACGCTCCCATTCCACCAGTATTTGGTCCTTTATCTCCCTCGAATACTCGTTTGTGATCTTGACAGGGTGGAAGTGGTGTGACGGTGTATCCATCTGTTAGTGCAAGAAGAGACACCTCTTCACCAGAGAGACGTTCTTCGATAACTACTTGGGTGCCAGCATCTCCGAATATTTTGTCGAGCATGATTTCTTTGAGGGTTTTGATGGCCTCGTCTTTGGAATCAGGGAGCATGACGCCCTTTCCAGCTGCAAGACCGGATGCCTAGGATTTGGGTGAGTGTAATCAGACATTGAAAGTACGAGCAGCAAAGCAATGATCAATGCAGACTTTGATGACCAGATCGCCCTGGAAGCTCGTGACAAAGGCGACAGCGTCGCCATATGAAGAGAAATTCTGTGATTGTGCGCAAGTCAGCATTAGTTATCACGACGAAATGTCGAGCACTTCAAATACCTCGTATGCGGCGGTTGGGATATGATGCCTCTTCATGAAATCTTTTGACCAGGCTTTTGATCCTTCGATTCGAGCAGCTTTGGAAGAAGGACCGAAGCATGGTACTCCCACTAGTGATTAGGTGCGTAAAGGAGTTAAAGGCGTCGTATGTGAAGAAGTGATGACCTGGCACCCACTCTTTCTGGCAGCCTCGGCAACACCATTTACCAGTGGGTCTTCGGGGCCCGGTACCAAGAGTCCTACCTACCAAGATGCGCAAAGGTCAGAGTTGCCTCTCTTCAGTCGTGCATCATGTTATGTGTATGCTCCAGACGTCAAACACTCGTACGTCATGTTCATCCACAAACGGCTTCAGAGCAGAAAAGTCAGCGGCAGGTATTTTCAAAGATACATTCGTAATCTTTGCACCGGCGCAGGCGGTTCCTCCATTGCCTATTTGTATGCATCTTGTTGATCATGTAGCGCACCAACCAAAGTGGCACAGCACGAGCATGGGCCATACCAGGCGATACGTAGACCTTTCCTACCGACGGAGCAGCGGCGAGGGCAAGTGCCAATGCATGTTCACGACCTCCGGATCCTAGTACCAGCACATTCATACTTGCTTGGACCATGGAGACTAGCTCAGCAATTCTTTGCAAGACAGCAAATTTGTCAAAACATCAACAAGATTTATCACCGTGGCCCTCGAGGAGAGGCAATACGCCCAGCAATGGCAGCATTCGCGTATCCAGCCATACACGACTTCCCACCATTCTACACGTACGCTGGCCATGGATCACGTACATCCGGAGCTGATTGCTGGATCAATGATCAATAGGCAGCAGCCGAATGTGGATACATGGAGGAAGCAACGTCAGTTGTGGTGCGATCTGGTATTATCCTACTACAGAGCCAACAAGCTCACTGTCCTGGATGTGAATGAGGCATTGACTAGTGGGAAATCAGGCCTGTTTGTCAACGCCACCATCAAGCGTATGTGACAACTGTGCTACGAGATCTCTCGTTGGCTGCGCTGTACACAGTCTCACCACTGGCACTAGGATCACTACCACGAGAGACGGTACATGCTGTCATAGAGGAACTTGTTCGAATGGGTGTGGGCCCTGGACATTGTGCGTTGCGTCGACTCGGGACATAAGGAGCTTTACCCCTTCGACTACTAGGAAATGCGGAATGGGAGGGACCCAGTAATCAGAGAGCAATTATCTACTGGAGGAGACTCGAGGAGTGGGCGTCAATGATTTGGCAATGGGTAGGCCATTTCGCTGCGGGATGGCAATGTTGTCGGCAAGCGTTGAAGCTCCGTGCCACCTAGGCATTCAATACGGGCCAAACCAATTCCATTTGCACTCTCTACGAAATAGCTCATGGGGACGCAACTACCACCCAAGGTAAGTGCGGGAGAAATGTGGTCAGAAACGAGAAAGACAATGAGTGACCGATACGCCAACGGACTCTAGAGTTCCACGCCCTCGATGAATTCGTCGTCAGGAAGGCGCTGCTAGTACTGGTCAAACAAGGCAAAGCCCAGATGTTCAGTGGGACGAGTGATTCGGACCTAGGAGTCAAGTTTTTCTTAACATGAATCCGTATCGCTCCATTATAGAACTTTACATAAATACATATTTACTCTACTGGTACTGACTATTACTGAAACCAATAGACTAGTCTGCCAAAAAAAAAAAGAAATGGAGGATGGACGATACCAACTCCGAGTCCTCACTCACTGGCTTCCAGCATGTACATTCTTACAGGATACAGACAAGACGGAAACCCGTTTTGCTTAGCCTCCTTGACTGTGTTTGTAGAATGACACGTCAGCGAACAAAACGGGGCGTTAAATATAGTCGCGATCATCTTGACGTAGCAAGCACGAGAATCATGATAACTTGTGACATACGTATTTGTAAGCCAGCCTTTTCAAAAAGCTCCTTGAATTTCTCATCCGATCGCGTAACAGACGAGTCCGTGTCATCGACTTCATAATCTGATGCTTCTGTGGTGTTTTCTTTTACTCCAATGATTCCGCCTGGTTTTAGCCCATTTTTGCATCGTTTAAAAAAGTCTATAAAGTCATCTATGGTAGTGAATGGGGTTTCTTGAGATGCACACAGAAAAAAGTGATGAAGAATCTCAATGTACACACCATCAGTCAAATGGCCTAATACCCACTGACACCAAATCAAATCATACCGGCCCTCGTCAGGGCTAAAGTCCTGCAACCCCACAGCTATGAACCGATCCACCCGCTCGCTGATTCCATCCGCGTCAAACATCCGTTTTCCCTTTTCCAAAAACTTTGGATTCTGTTCAACCAGATCAACCTTGTTGAATATTTTGAGCAAAAAGTTTTTGGAGACTCTGCCTATTCCAGCTCCACAATCACAGGCGAGACTGGAGGGGATTCTGGGCGGCAGGGCGGCACGACCGGGTAGAGCCTTTGTGGGTTTGACGTACTCCTCTATGAATTTGAGCGAGCCGCGACAGTCTATCTCGGTTAAATTGGCAAAGCCTCCTAACATGCCGTCGACGGTTGCTAATGGATTGAGACAGGGATTTGTCAGCAGTTGGGTTTGGACGGGCCGTTGGCTAGCTCAATCTTGACTGGCGTCATGGAACTGGATGGCTCGTCATCTCGCAGCTCCATCCTTCGGATCTGCTTTTCAGATGTCGACTGACAAAGCCAACATAGTGCAAATAGACATCACCAATGGCACGGCACCCGGATGGACCATTTGCGATACCGGCAATCGATGGATGGAATCTGCGCTGCATGGAATCAAACATGGCGCAAACAGTACTTGCCGTCGACACCATCCCAGTAGCTGGCTGCATCCATATACCACGACGCGGCGTGGTGCCTGGGATCCTTGGGCTTTGGTGGGCCCTCGCTTGATGCTGTCATTTCGTCGGGTGGTCTGAAATCATTACGTGGGCGAGGCCCCTATTTGACCATGGGCGAGGCCGGGACACGACAGAGCACGAACCCGAGCAAACATCTCTGGAGGGATAGCCATGCGCTTTCCATGGCTCGCCCCCAGCAGCGCGATACGGCCTTGCGCCATGAAAAAGCAGCAGACGCTGGATCCGAACCAGATGCGTGCGGCGTGTCTTTTTGTCGGCGCGTCCATCCCATCCCGATTGCCAGGGTACGATCAGAGCTGACTGGCCCTCATGGTCTCACTGGTCTGCGCCCCGCCTCGCCACTCATACAGTCAAGCCCCGCCCGGAGATATGGATAAGAGGCACGCCCCCATTGCTGTGCCCTGTTCCGGTGTCCTGCCCCATCTAACCATCCATTTTACTAGCAGCAGCGCCACCCACAAACCAGCTGCCGAGCGGCCCTCAGGTACGCTTGTGTGCTGCCGCCCATGCCCCCACGCATCGCCTGACTTGACTGTCCCATAGGTCGCTCCGCAACGCCATCAACTCCACAGCCATCTTTCAATGCCGCCGAGGTTAAGCAATACCTCAACAAACGCACGTCATCTCCACTCCGTCCGCACCTCGAGACGCATCGGTACTGACATTGCCACTGCGCCCTGTAGGTTGGGAGGACATGATAAAGGAGGCCCACAATCCTAATCCAAATCCCAACCCGAATCGTACGCCACACGCATCTAATCTCTGTATCTAATGGCCCTACCAACACCCCCCCTAATGCGACATTCCGCAATCGTATATAGAACGCGTGCATCTGTACAAATCTACGGATAAAGCATGGAGCAATACGCAGCCACCTGTTACTATTGCCTGGGGCAGAACTGGAAAAGGTCGGTATTCCGTCCATCCCCTAGCACCGCACTTCTTTGCCATCATACGAATGCGCCGCGTATAGGACCAGCGCTAGCCACTGGAGAGGATTTCAAGGTCGTGTATCAACGGGCGCTGCAACAGTATCTTGCATCTCAACAACAATCAACATCGAAATAGAAATAACCGCATTTCTTGGCATAGCATCACATTTGTACATAAATACAAACCGTATCAACGTGACGTCGTCAATGGTCTTGATGGTGTGTCTTTGTATGTGGTTGTTGTGCTGCCCTTGATTTGACGAGGGCAGCGAGAGACTGAGCTGTTGCAGTCCATTCCGCTGAGGTATTTCTACATACGTGAATACCCAATGAGCGAAACTCTTACACCACACGTGTGCCGGACCCCCCCCCCCTAGAAAAAAAAATAAACCGCTCACGCTAGGATCTGATGCATGTTAACGCCCTCATCTCCCATAACCTCAATCCCGAAACTATCCCTCTTCAGATTCTCATTCAAGAATCCAATCTCACTGATGATGAAATTCAACTCTTCGCCGTCCTGCTTGACGCGTTGTTGATCGAAATCGTCGTCTGAGACCAGTTTGACGAGGAACTGAGAGATCTTGACTGCAAGTTTCTCGTTTTCTTGGATTCGGCAATCAGAGTCCGTTCTGAGCTGGTCTTGCAGAGATGTAAGCCAGGATTCTGCGACAAGGGGAATTCGTTTCTGATCCGATTCCGCTGTTTGGCGGAGTGTGGCTACATGGAATGGTTGGAGTGAGTTATGTGTTATGCACACATGGTCAGTGCCGAAAAAATCAGCCAGTACCCGTGAGTGTCTCTAATAATTTTTTCCAAGTCATGAAGGATTCCGCAAAGTGTGCTTGTTCAGAAAGGCTCAGGGGTTTGCTACTATCCCTCATCACAATGCTGGCATACCTAGACAAACACCATATCAGCCATCTGTAGCACCCGTATCGTAGAAACCAATCGCTGATGAGAGTAGCGCGCTCACTTGTCTTCCATCCTGTTATGCAATCCGATAGACTGTGAAGCTCCGCCATCATCGCCCGTCAATCTAGCCTCCAGTCTGAGGAGCCACCTCTGTATCTGGCCGGCGACAGCGCCGATGACGTCAACCATGGGTCCGTATTCCATCCCGTTCGTGGTCTTTTCACACCTTCTCAGCGACTTGATTGCTGCTTCAGTCCATCCTTCGGACAGCTGTCTATTCTTTTCCACGCGCTCTTGCAGTTCGATTTCCTTGAATCCGCCAGTACCGATGAATCGGGCCGCGACGACGCCGACCTTGTCGACAATGGCCTTGACACGCGGCGCAAGAGTTCTGAGATCGAGGATAGTGAATTCTTGCACTGCGATAGCTGAAGCTTCCATTTGAGTAGGTTGCACGCCTCCTACCAGATTTGCTTGGAGGCCATCGATATCGCGAGCCGCCGACTCAAGGATCCGCACACACTCGCGATCTTCATTGACGATTTGGGTTGAGAGGGCTGTTAGGGACGTTCTCCAGTCGTCGATGAGGCGGGATACGATCTGGATGTCCGTGGAGACGTGCGTCGATATGGCCATGATGATTGCACCCGCCTGCTGATGGCGGTGGAGACTTGTGAGATGCAGGGATCGGAGTTTGGGCATGCCGAGTGTGTCGGCGAGTCGTAACGCAACCTTTGTCGCGATCTGGGACCATTTCGTTCGTTCTGCTGCACATTCTTTTAAAGAGACTTCCAACCTCTCTCGTTGTAATTTGTAAAGTTCGTGGAACTTTTCCAGCAGTGCATGCGCGTCCTCCTGGTTCTTGACTATTTGATTGGACGAGGATGCGACGGTGGGTATGGATATCGGGAGGTCGGGTTGCTGGGGGGCTGCGGCTGTGGCTGGTCGCGAGGAAGCAGTGGCCGGTCTGCTACCGACAGGGCGTTGGGCGGTATCGATTTTCTTGACATTGTCCAATTCAACTAACACTGCTTCGGTAACTTGCCTAGTCCGCTTCAATTCTTCACCAAGTCTCGCATTCAACCTCCTCGAGGCCTGTAACTCGGTATGCACCAGCACAACCTGCTGCGGTATCCGGCGAAACATGGCTGCATATCGATTCCGGAGCTCAGCTAGTAATTCGCCTCGCTCGAGCATGTGCACGGCGACTTGTCGCACGACTTCTTTAAAGACCACGTCATAAATTTTTTGCTCTTCTTCAATGGTAGCGAGGAGTACTTTGAGTTCTGTTGGGTATGCGTCATTGGCGTCTGCTCCTATCTCTCTGAGGAGGGATAGCATGGTTTGCTTGAGGGAAGCGACTTCCTTTCGACTTGAGAAGGAGGTGGCAGAATGTGGTTCTTTTATCGCATCCGCTCGGGATTCGTACCGCGATGTTGCATCACTGGGTTCTTCTACCGTTGCTACCGGGGGTGGTAGTGATGGTTGTTGGGTGGGTTGAGTCATGTTGTTGTTGTCCATGCTATGCGGCAGCGATGACAAGGATAATCTTTCACTCTTATCAGGTATACTATTCGACGGCAGTGATGGCGACACCACATTATGTGTCAGATCATTCGATAGTGAACTGGCAGATGACCGTGGTGACGCAAGTCTGGCCAGACTCTCCTCCGCAGATCTCAATATAGTAGGCTTTGGGGCGAAATTGACTCGTCTAGGTGCATTATTCAGGGCATCGGGTATGCTAGTACCTAATGCATTATTAGTCGGGACACTATTGTTAGGAAGACCAGAGAAAAGTGGTGGTGGTGGCGAAGTGGGTCTAGGTGATTTGATGGGTGAGGATGTGGACGGACCACGTTTGATGGTGGTCTTCTTTGCGGGCTTGGCACCCTTGGCTAGCTGATGGACTTCGTGGAGGATGGAGGCGGGCAGTGCAGATGACATTGTAGTCAGAAGAGGGCGATTGGCTTGACGGGTGTGCTTTTTTGTGTCGACGTATGGAGATTGACGGTGGAATGCTACCTTGGTCTGAGTGGGAGCGGATGGATGGCAATCAATGCATGCCTAGGCGAGCCGCGAGTGCTCGTCGTTGCCTGGACTTTGTCCTCTTGCGTCCGTCATCCTCCCGACGGTGCACACAGAAGGCCGACGGATGTAAATATGTAAATATATATATATATATATACGCATAGGCATGTACAGCAACGACTGCAGAATGGAGCAACAACTGCGGGCCACTGCATAGCAGTCATTTGCTGCAACACGCCAAACAAATGTGTGAAATCACGTTATTTTGAATGCGGGAACATCGTGGATCCAAGGTATAAAAGACACATATATATGGACTCACTCACACATTTGTATGTATTGTATATTCTGTATGTTGTGCACATCCGGCGGTCGCTGACTTGCCTCCAGACAACGCACAGATCAACAGGAACAAGACATGTTTCTATTCAGGAGATCACTAAGTGTCGCTGCTCCATCCTGCAATAGCACGGCCTTCATCAAAGTAAGTCGTCTCGATCGACTCCTGCATCCACGCTGCCCGTGCGACGAGCGCATGGCCCAGCCAACATGTCAATACTATCCGCTAGTCAACATCCTTGGGTGCATCACGGCCTCCAGTCCGATTCTACGCATCACCATCGCCATCGCCATCGCCATCGCCATCGCCATCCTCCAACGTCCTGCTCCTCGTCGAACACAAGGACAACAAGCCAGTCCCTGCAACATTAAGCGCATTCACCGCCGCTTCTAGACTCTCGTCCGCATCTTCCATCACGGCTCTAGTCGCAGGCTCCAGTCCAGACCAAGTAGCTGCAGACGTAGCCAAACTAGCGGGTGTCTCAAAAGTCATTGTTGCCAAAGATGCTGCCTACGATCATGGTCTACCCGAAATCTTTGCCCCCTTGCTAGTCGCTGCTGCAAAAGCCGGCGGGTTCACCCACGTTGTGGCGGCTCATACCGCATTCGGGAAAAATGTGCTGCCCCGAGCTGCTGCCTTGCTCGATGTTGCTCAGCTTTCTGATGTGTTGGCCATTGAAGGGGCCGACACTTTTGTGAGACCTATCTACGCAGGTGCGGGCATATAGAATGGCATGTCATCAGACGGTGCGTGTCGCTTTATCTCGCTCAGCTTGACACATAACTACAGGAAACGCCATGGCCAAAGTCAGATCCAACGATCCAATCAAAGTCTTGACTATTCGAAGTACAGCATTCCCACCAGCACCGTCAGGCGGCGGGAACGCGTCCAAAGAGGCGGCTCCTGATGCTGACAAGACAAGTACGCTTGATTCACATTCTGCCGACCAGCCCTTCCGCCATTATAGAAAACGTCACTCATCATAATACTACATAATAATACTTAGCCGCTACAAAATGGGTTAAAGAAGAATTATCAAAATCAGATCGACCCGAACTAACCTCAGCCAAGATCGTTATTGGTGGTGGTCGCGGCATGAAGAATGGAGAGAACTTTAAGATATTATACGATCTGGCGGATAAGCTTGGCAATGCTGGTATAACATGCTATCTTTTCTCACCTGTGGCCACAACATCGCAAACTGACAACCGATCGTGATGTAGCTGTCGGCGCATCAAGAGCAGCCGTCGATGCAGGATACGTCAGTAATGATCTACAAATCGGCCAAACAGGAAAGATAGTAGCTCCTGAGTTGTATATCGCAGTTGGTATTTCCGGCGCTATTCAACATTTGGCTGGTGAGTCATCGTGGCCGACGCTATAGCCACGTCCCGCTCCAACCCTTATTGAATTCGTGGTATTGTAGGTATGAAGGACAGCAAAACCATTGTTGCAATAAACAAGGACCCTGAAGCTCCAATATTTCAAGTCGCTGATTATGGATTGGTAGATGATTTGTTCAAAGCTGTAAGCTACGAGCCCTGCTGTATAGCATCATGGCACTGAGTGAGTCGCCTCACCTTGCACGACTTTAGATACCTGAATTCACAAGCAAGGTCTGATTATGTATGCCATTATGATTTTGTCATTGTCGCGTATGGCGTATGGTGTACAGTCACTTTGTCAGAAAGCTTACCAATTCTATCGGTGTCGCCCTCCCTTGACAATACAATGGACATCATACTTATAGTTGTTCTATAATGGTGTGGAAATATGTTCAAGTTGTGGAACAAGGTACAGCATTCATGAATCTCTCAGACTGACTACAACCACATCGGTATTCGTAATGCAGCAAATTGTATAACCATCCTGTACAATTCTGGCGCCCAAAATCTCTTGCTCTTCTTTGCTGCCTAGAGTCAAATCCACCACATTCTGTTCACCCCTATTCGTGTCTCCACCGCTAGTATTCGGTCTATAGATGTACGCAAGATGCCTTGATTCCACCAAAGCCACGTAAGCATACTTGTGCACACCCTCGTCCGGGTAAACTATGAATCTCTTCCATCGCTTACTAGCCGATATGTATGCCAATGCCGGGAATGTAGCGACGTGGGCGAATGACGTATCGAATACAACGCCGTCGACATCGCGCTTGAGCAGCATGCTGTTCATCGAATTGGAAATCCATTCATACCCCTCGGTATCACATTTCTGTATCGCCGATAGTGCATCGCGAGCGAATCTCATAATCGTCGCCCGTGACGTCTCATAATCTTCAGGTTCAGGCGCTTCGCCGATCTGATTCTGCAGGATACTACTCGTACTAACCCCATCGATACCATCAGACGTGAATGCCTCTAATCTCTCCGAAATGGACAGCGCTTCGCTAGGATCGATACTCTCACCTACTCCCCCGTCGTCCCCGCTTTTGAACAACTGCGGCCACTTGGATCCCACGAGGGTGCTTGAAGAGACGTTCTTGGCGACGTTTAGAGTGATTATCTTGTTGGATTCGATGGTCCATACGGATTCAGAGGGGAGGACCGTGTCGAAGAAGGCCTTGTTGAGGATCACGTGGGGAGAGGGATGTGGCGGTCTGGATGCTATTGTTACTCGCGAGGGGGTGAAGTTGACGACAAGTTGGGACGGTGGGATTGAAAAAGGGAGGAGTATGGTGATCACCAGCTCGTCTGATGTTTGGCTCCTACATGGGGAGATGGCTTAGACTATCTAGGATACAAATATCCATCCGGACGGCAACGAGAAGGACCTACCATTGGTAGTTCGACGGTGGGGGCTTTTCGGCGGTTGTGTTGGAGTCTAGAGTGCTGCGGCTTACATGATGTGTGCTTTTTATAAGCTCATAGAGCATTTCAGACGCGACGGTAAATGCGAGACCATCGTCATCTAGATGTACAAAGTAAGGGGGCGTGTCGCCTTGTACGGCCATGACGATATCGCATCTACAATTCCCGTTCCCATCAAGCGTGACATCCAGGAGTGATAAGGTAAAGACTATTTTCATGGGGGTCTCTGGTAGCCTACTGCGTGAACTCGCATTTGACTCCCGAGGAGTCTCTTCCATCGTCAGCACCATTGCGCATAAACGCTCATCTCTTTTACGAGCAGCGACAAGTATCGGTGGGGCTGTGCTAGTGAAGGGGATGTTTGAAGCCAGAGATACAACATGATCGTCTGACAGCTGCAACCAGACTAGTTGAGTGGCACCATTCGAGGCTACCAGATCGTTCTTGGATGCAAATATGGCCGATGGGTATTCATGTACCGTTGATGAGGGGGCGGTGAGGCTGAATAATGCTGCAAAGGCTGGGGCCGCATTCTCCTATGTGGGGGTGTGGTGAGTTTCCTGGCTTCAGCATGGTGTGCCCACGCACCACTGAGGTAATGCACCCATACTGCAACGTATAGTCTTGATCAATGTACAGGATGGCGGCGGAGTGGTAGGGATTGTGGAACAGGTGATTGAATCTAGCACGGAAATGGAGTTTTTGCAAGGGCAGAGTTGATGGGCTTGCAACCTTGTCGAATCCGTATGGACGGGGAAGGGGAGAGCGGGAGATGCTGGCTACCCCGGTTGTGTTGAGTATGTAGTTTTCAAACCTGGCACGTAGAGATGGCAGGGGCGAGTCAGTCTGGGGGTTGAATTTGTGATCAACTGGCCAATTGACGAGCATGCACAGCGACGTACCGTGGATTGACGAGTTCTCTTCGAGTTTCCAGGGAGACTGTCGTGGCCGAGGCGGACACTGCGGGTGCCATTTCTATTTGATGCTTGCACTGTTAGCTTAAAATTGCATCGATATATCACATATACGTATATATAGCTACCAATCCATTCCAAAGCACCCTACTCTCGCAGACATGGCAAATCACAGACTGCTAGAGGACGTCGCGGACATCGCCAATGACGAGCTCTCCCTGCGTATCAATGAAAAGTTTGCCCAAAAGTATGAAAAGAAGAAGAAATACGAGGAATTGAGTCAATGTAAGCCATTCTCTCACTGGTGAAGCCGGCCGGTGCCAAACACAGGACACATGCCCTGGGATGTGCTCGCCAAGGCGCTTCCTTGTCTGCTGTTGCTGTGCGAGTGCATGTGGATCCGCCCACATCAGCTGTGTGCTGAAAAAGCACAAACCATTCGATGCCTGCTCACTCCATGCATACGCCCATTACCTAGTGCGAGAAAAGTATGGAGATTTTGCTGACGCCGAGTCCGATGGGTCTGACTCCGATGACGGCGTCGAGGAAGATGAAGAAGGCGAACTGGTGACACCCGAGGTCGATGCTCAAATACTCAAAACTATTGCAATGATCCAAGCCAGAGACCCACAAGTGTATCATCCTGAAAACAAGTTTTTTGATGGTCGGTTCGTCGCTTGAGCCTGGACTGACTTGAGCCTGGTGCTAACTCATCCACGGAGTGTAGATGAGCAACTCGAAGCTGCAAAGAAACACTGGGAAGACAAGATCAAAGCTCAGCAAGCAAGTGCTCGCTCGGCGCCAGACGTTAGCCAGCCCTGTGAATTGACACCCTGCATAGGCGCAAGGCAAATCAATGACCGTGCGAGAATACAGCAGATTACGACTCAAGGCTATTGCCGAGGGAAGGCACTTTGACGACGATGACGAGGATGAGGTCAAACATGAGGAAAACCCCCCGGACGTGGCATTGACGCACGTCGCAGAGCAGGCTGTGCTGAAGGAAGAGTTCAAGGTAAAAATGGCGTTCTCTGCCCAGACTATACTTTTAACTTCCCACTGATGCATTTCACAAAGTCGGCAATGAATGCCGTTACGGGAGATGATGGAGACGAGCTCTTTGTAAAACGCGAAAAGTCAAAAGAGGAAGTTGCTAGTGAAGAAGAACAGTATCGTCAATTCCTACTCGACACTCTCCAATCGGTAAGCTACCACTGCCAAAATATCCCGAGAAGTTGATCCTCATTCTGCACATAATTACCAGGAGGGTCACACTGCATTCAAGCAGTGGCAAGATCGTAGCAACGACACTGACAACTCTGATGAAGCCTTCCTCGTCAAGTAAAGCCTTTGACCTATACTACATTCTACTCATGCCGTCATTAATTCGCAACATTTCACCCAAAGATTCGTTCTGAATCGTGGGTGGGTCGAAAAGGACAAGAACAAGATCCCCACCTATGACGAAATCATGGCCGAGCATCACGACGATGAAGACGAGGAAGCCGTAGAGGCAGCCGACGACTTTGAGGCCAAATATAACTTCAGATACGAGGAAGAGTAAGTGAAACCACGTCGTATGCTCTTGGTAACATTTGTGTTAATATTGTCATGTCATTTAGAGGGGCAACTGAAATCACCACGTATTCACGTCAAGTGGATGGCTCGCTACGACGTAAAAATGATGCCCGGAAACGACAACGCGATTCCCGAGCACAACGTAAAGAAGAAGAAGCAGTCCGAAAAACGGAAGAGCTGAAAAGACTAAAGAATTTGAAGAAACAAGAGATATGGGATAGATTGAAAAAGATCCAAGAGATCGCTGGACTGGAATCCGGCAATGGCGGAAGCAATCTGCCCGTCGCAGGATTAGACGACGTTGATCTTGAAGGAGATTTCAATCCTGAAGAGCATGATCAGAAGATGCAGAAGCTGTTTAATGAGGAATATTATGATGGCAATGTACGCTTGTATGCTGTCTTCATGTCACGCCTTCGTCTTTGCCTCGCGTTTAACATCCGCCCTCGTGTACAGGTCGATAGGAAGAAGCCGAAATGGGACGACGATATAGACATAAGCGACATAATACCACCATCTGACAAGCCTGCAGCGCCACCAACCCATGGCGAAGGAGAACAGGTCTCCAAAAAGAAGCAGCGCAAGGAAGAAAAGAAGCGGAAGCGTGCTCAACTCGAAGCACCAGACGATGATGAGGCGTATGCTCCCATACCCGAAGACGAAGTCGGCGATAGCACTGCTGTTGATCCCGGCGACTTTATGGATGTCGATACAGACGGATGGCAAGAGGAAGGAGAACCAGTTCGGACGAACACTGGACCAAAGGCCATGGTAGCATCATCAACGAAAGAGAGCAAGATGAGTTTTAACGAGTACTTGGATGAGTACTACCAGCTAGACTACGAAGACATGGTGCGTCCGCCTCGTGCAGCTCTACCGCAACGTTATCATTTACCCTCATCATTGTTAGATCGAAGACCTCCCCACCCGCTTCAAATACCGACAAGTGTCGCCTGAGGCGTACGGCCTGAATCCCGTCGAGATCCTGCTTGCGGACGAGGCTGATCTGAACGCGCTCGTCTCGTTGAAGAAGATTGCGCCGTTCCGCAAGCCCGAAATGGTGGAGCGCGATAAAGCAAAGTACCGCAAGAATAGAAGAAAGCGGTTGCGTGAATTCAGGGACAAGGTCGCGGCGCAGCTGCGAGACGAGGGGTTGGACGAGGCGGTTGAGCTGCTGAACAGAAGCACCGCAAGAGTCAGAGAAAAGGATGGAGCGGGTGCGGCACTGCCATGTGGCCCCGCGCCTGCACCTGCGCCTGCGCCTGCGCCTGCGGGTGTACAGGGCGAGGCGGTTGAGCTGCGGAATAGACGCACCGCAAGAGTCAAGGCGACGGATGGAGCGGGTGCTCCACTGCCATGTGCCCCAACGCCTGCTCCAGCGGGTGTACCGGCCGAGGCGGTGTCCGACCCGCCGACGGAAAAGACAGCAGAGGAGCGGAGCCTCGACGACGAACGAAAACGGATAAAGGCCGAAAAGAAGCAACGACAGCGCGAGAAGAAGGCGGCACTCCGACTGGTGCAGCAGCAAAAGCAGAAAAAGTACGGCGGCGGGCGGATCCGGCACGGTGCTCATTCCAGCGGCAAGAATGCCAGCCGCGCGCCAGACACGTCGTCAGCCGTCAGTCAGAGTCGGCTGGCTTCTTATGGCTTGGCATAGTGTATTGTGCAGCATGTGTGTGTGTTTGGGTCCTCCCAGTGGCTCGTTTTACATATATAAATAAACACACGGCTTCGTCGCATCTCCTCCATGCACATTGTCTAAATATGTCCAAGCTATATATTCACTCCGAAGCGTTTATAGTAGAAGAAGAAGATACAAAAGCAAAACAAAGACAAGACAAGGCTGATTTTAACATAGTAGACAACACAGTGTCTAAACGAGCTAGACATAGCATTTGCTGTACAATTGTCCAACTATAAAAACGAAACGCACGGCTGCGAGTTAATCACTCAAGAAACATCAAACCGGTCGGAAACCCCCTTGTACATTATGTTTGTTGCATCCATGCATTCCCATTTCGTGTGATGCTAATGATATAGATATATATGGCTTGACGGTGTATATGGCAGCGGATTGGTAAATGTCGGGATGTTCTGTGATTGACGACACGCAAGGCATTCCCCCCAATACCAGCCGGGGTGCGACAAACAGGGGGGGGGGAAAGGTTATGATAGTTTTTCTTTTTTTTCATCTTTTGGATCATGGATGTGCGGATGTGATAATTTAATGGGGTTGAGAAACGGGGATGGATGAGATGGATCGCGATGCAAATGATATTAATATACGGGGATTTAACATGTACATGACTAGATTAAGCCCAGACCTAGAGATTATGGCGATTGAGGGAAACTGATTTCATGGGGATGCCCCACACCACACCAGGGAGAGAGGCCACGGGCACACGTACCTTGAGCAGCGAGTCCCATGAGCCGGTGCACAATGCCATGCCGTCGCTAGAAACGCCCAAGCACGATACTCTGTTTTCGTGGGCAGCGAGGATCCCGACGCGCTCGCCCTTGAGGGTGTCCCATACATTACAGTTGAAGTCTTCGTAGCCCGCGAACAGCAGGCGGCCCGAGATCGAGAACGCGACGGATGTGATGCCGCAGAGAATGTTGTCGTGGGTATATTGGTTCATTTCTCTGTCCGCTCGCAAGTCGAAGAGACGGCACGATGCGTCGTCGGACCCGCTGCAAAAGGCGTCCCCGCTGGGGAAGAATCTAGGGGGGTGGGTGATTACTAACCGTGGGATATCATGGCGCGCATGATTGCGAGGGGCGTAACCGAGGTGTAATTTTTTGGGGGGGGGGTTTGTGTGTGTGTTGTGTGTGTTTCCCTTTATTTTCCATCCTTTGCGTGCGGGGGGGGGAACAATTTAGAGACTTACTGAATGGCGTTGATGTCGGATTCATGGCCACCAAAGGTTTGCACACATCTTCCGGTTCTGACGTCCCATACTTTCGCTGAAGAGTCACAGGCACCGGATACCAAGGTGTTCTTGTCTGCGCTCAGCGACAGACTCATTACGTCGCCGGTGTGGTCGGTGAATTCAAGGGTCTTCACGCCCGCATCAATGTCCCACAACATGCAGGACATATCGCCGGACGCGGTAATGATCTGTCGATCCGAGACGAATCGGCAGCATGACAGGTACCCGGTGTGAGCTGTCAATTCTCTGGCTACTTTCACAGCGCCTTCCTTGGTTTTTAAGTTGTATATAGAACAAATGTTGTCTAGACCACCGCATGCCACAAAGTTGCCTGACGGTGCGTACGCACAGGTCATGACCCATGATGAGCGAAGGGGGATGGCATGCACCTTGTTGGTAGTGTAGGCGTCCCAGACAATGAGCTTGCCATCTTGGGATGCAGAAACTAGATGTCTCTTGTCGTTGGCCCAGTGCATGGCGTATATTTTGGCTAAATGGCCTTTGAGGGTTCTGCGAACCTTCATCACGATTCTTGGCAGGAGCTCCAAATCGGCAGCGGCCTGTTTCACTGCATTTTTGTTGATGGTTCAAGTAATGTGTTGTTCAGTTGGTGGCGGTGACGACGACGTTGCAATGAGGTCACATACGAGTCGTATCAACCAGAGAATCTTTCTTTTGCTTGATCTTTTCCTTTAACACTTCGGCTTCTTTCCTTGCTGCAGCGATTCGTTCGGCAATATCACCCATGTTGCGACTAGTAATCTATCTACTCTGGGAAAAGGGTGTATTGTCTACATGTCATGCATGGTATCTGGTTAGCAACTCGATTGAAAAAAAAGAGAGTATGAATGGCAGCCGTAAAGGCATATGCAGCATTGATCAGCGGCATGAGCAGTATCTGAGAGCACTCTCTTCTTTCAATCCACGCACGTGCCAATACCCATCATCCACACATACAACGTTACAGGGGTTTGATGTCTGCCAATTGTCATTCAGTCACATTATGAGGCAACCTCGATCTACGACGTCTGCATACTCGGACTACTCACTTCAATCCGGCAAACTTGTTCGAATATGGTGTGCTAGTATGAATTATAGGGATTAGCGAAAGACGCGCTAAGATTCTTGGCTTTATCAGGAGTTGATAACTTGGAGGAATGGTCAATGTTGATTGAAGCACCATCCAAAGTATGCTGTTGTTCAACTACTGTCGGGTGTCCCGGATATCACTGATCCTCCGCTTTCTCGGTCTGCTTGATGCAACTCCAGTTCACCCTTGTCGTTAACCACTCTTGCCTTGATGCTGTCGAACAGCGTCAGAAGTGGCATAGTCCGTCAGAGCAATGGATACTTCCGATTCCGCGGGATCATACACGCTGTCGACGTCACTCTTGATCGTATCTCGGCGCGTCCACAGATCATCCCGTCGCTCCCTGCATGCCCTCGGGCCATCATGAACACATCTGGCCCATACTGCTTGCAACGGCCTCTTTCTGGACTCACCTAGCGTCCAGCAACGAGATGCGAACCTGCCTGAGCTCTGTTTTGTATCAAGAGTCCCCCGTTTCTGGAGTTTGCGTGTTTCCCCTTTGACTGTTGCAGTAGCAACTGACGTGCAATCCTAGCTCGGGAGATTTGGTGTTTGCACAAAAGCGAAGCTGCTGGTGGGCTCTGCCGTACATAACGCCGGATGCGTGGCCACATGTGGATTGTTGACGGACCTGACGCTTTGTCCACACACCTTCCACGGGACATCACGGGCCAATGGTCGGCGGGAATGGGTGCTTCACATTCGCACATTATCGTCGCGATCGAACGCCTATAGCTCGCAGAATCTAATTGTCGGCTTATGCTTGCCACCGTTTCCACTCACGGTCGAACCTAATCGTAGGGGTATCGTGTGCGAGTAGTCTCGGACCCGACACTACCCAACGGAGTGTATGAAGCTGTAGGCATATTGCGCGGAGTCCACACGACAGCGATTTCGGCTGTTATGTATATATGAATGGCAGTGGACAGCAAAGTCAACGATCGCAACGACCTCTCCTATTACAGAAGATGCAAACGCCCAAACGGACAGGACAATAGCGCCTCTCCTCCGGGTTACAAATTGTGACGGCTGGATGGGTTGGGATGTTTGCCTGTGCTATGAACAGGGCCACTACTCGGCGTTTTGTGATGTTATGCCCAAAGACAAAGCCATGCCAGTGCTTGTCGTCGGACATGGTGAATTTGGTCAGAGGGCACCATACCGTGCCTCACCAGCAATCCTGGATTTGCCGGAATGTCTTTTTTTGTTGACAGGTTTTATACCTAAAGCTGCTTTATAACCGCGGTAGCTGCTGGAGCTCTGGTTGTGTTCTCACCTGAGAGGTACACTTCTACGTCCTCGTCATCCATGACAAAGGGCATGGACTTTAGGTCAGCGGGTAGTCTGGCGATTTACGGTTCGCCTCCTTGACGTCACCGAAAATGCACCTAGGTGTAATCGCAGGTATTGCGTGGCTTTGTTATGCCGCAACTATGGTAATAACACCTATTACCCATTGCCTGATAGAAGGGAGCGTCGAGACTTCAGGTCTCATGAGAGGGGGTTTCCTGTCAGCACGGCAGTACGGTAGTAGGCAGCAAATGAATACCAACTTTTATTCATACTGCTTGGCGCGCGGCATTGTGCAGGAGTACATGCTTCCTCCATGGTTGCCGGAGGACTGCCGTTCCTCCCGATGAATGGTAGTCAGGTATGTAGCTCCTCCCGACTGTAAGGTGAAGGATGTCTAACATGCATCAATTGTGAAAGGTTGTCTTATTATTTGCAAGCTGAAGAGCTTTGCGTCGTGTGGGTTCCACACATACAGTAAGTACTCTATGCATTATTTTTCCAATGTCAACCAACCGTCTTTTCCCGCGACTTAGGGTGAGCTGCAATGATTAGTGATTAATGTTTAGTTCGATTAATACTAATTCGTTGTATGTCTAGAAATGTACCTAATGCTTTATAAAGAGTGGATTAGTGCGGTAGTGCTTCCCAAAAAAAACCACCCCTGAGATAGAATTTCAAATTGCGTACACTGCTTCCAAGAGCGCGACCCCGCGTGCGCGCATAACTAGTGGACATCGGTTCTTGTAGTCCGACTTGAATTTGGTGCTTATGCACAGCTGTGCAGGGCAGGCTACCATGTTCTACACAGAGCGATCCTTCCGTGGGTATATGATGTGTATTATTGACATATTATAGTAGCAGATTCAAATAACGGAATTCATGCAAAGATGGAATACATATTGTACAAGACTGTATAAGAGGTCAGGATTTCCGGCCATTCAAAATCTTACGATTAACCACACCACAAAGACGCATCATCCAAACACCTCCCTTTCCAAAATCAGTCACCTCATGCTACGGACTACTAAGCCTGGAATTGTGAAGTTGACTCAACTACTAGAGTTCACTTTCTAGTAAACAAACGGGTCCACATTCCAGTTTTCCCACCAGGAAAATTAGGCGACGCAGCCGAGCCTTGTTGATGATAAGAGGCATGAGATTGTGACGTCATGATTTGAGGCTGTTGATAGTATTGCTGCTGCTGCTGTTGATGGTGATATTGAGCTTGTTGTTGTTGTTGCTGGAATTGTTGATGGCTTGCCGTGTTGACGTACCCAGAGTCATCTATGGGTCGTTTTTTGCTCAGTGGGCGTCCCTCTAAATAGCAAGGTTTCGCGACGTGTTGGCCTTGTTTCCTTCCATGTACGATCGAAACACATAATGCATAAACGCAATCCGCCAATGCGAAACTGATAACTTGCCTTCTGCACCAATGTCACTCTTCATAGACCCAGTCTTTGAATAGACTCGATTCAAGTTCGCCTGCACCGTAGGAGCCAGATTCACTTGTTGTTGTTGCTGTTGTTGTGGTTGTGGTTGTTGTCCCTGATGAGTAGCGACATCCTCATTTATCTCTATATCCTCAGCTTGCCATGCTGAATGACTTCCATGCTTTGGCGGTATACAGTGCGCTTTCACTTGATGTAGTGAAGTGTGACTTCTTGCAGCTTCATATTCGTCAGCCGTACCACAGTTGTTGACGATGAAAGGGTGCGCGAGTGCATCTTGGGCAGTGTATCGTTGTCTTGGCTCAAGAACGAGGAGGTGACGAATAAAGTCCTTGGCGGATTCAGAAACATTGTCCCACCATGGTCGATCGAACTCGTATTTACCCGTCATGATTTGCTTGAAGAGTTCAACATTGTTTTGGTCGTAGAATGGTGGATAGCCAGAGAGTCTGATTAGGTAATGGCGTAATGAGGTGAGCGAAGTTCTTTTTTTCTCGGTGTACGAGTCACGCATACAGAATGTAGGTGATCACACCGAGGGACCACAAATCAATTTCTTTGCTGTATCCTTGCCGTCTCAAAACTTCGGGAGCTAGTCATGCGTTATGATGGGTGAATACTGTGACAAGGCAAAACGAGGGCAACAGAGAGTACATGCTTACCAACATAGCCAGGAGTCCCACATGCAGTTCTCATCACTTCGTCATCGTCAAAGACCTTGGACAAACCAAAATCACTAATCATGATTTTGGCTTGCTTGGACTTGTCTGATAACAACAAATTCTCGGGCTAGCAGATTGCGCAAAGGCACGTAAGCACAAAAGGAGCACTTGATGCAAATCATAACACTATACGTGCCTTTAAGTCCCGGTGGGCAATCCCCAAAGAATGCAAATATTCAATGGCCAGCAAGATCTTGAAGACAATCTTGGCTGCATCTCCTTCAGTGTACTTACCTCTTGAAACGATATGATCAAACAATTCGCCGCCAGTTACCCTACATCAGTCGCATCAGCATAAACCATCACAAAAAGGGACCAACACTTACAGTTCCATGACGAGATAAATCTTGCTGTCAATCTCATACATTTCGTACAACTGGATGATGTTGTCATGTTTCACTCGCTTCAGGATGTCGACTTCCGTTTCAATCATGGATTCTTTGCCTTTACATTTCGCCTTGTCGATGATTTTGATTGCAAATTTGTTTTTTGTGGATCTTTCGATTGCAGTCTTGACTTCAGAAAAGGCGCCGCTGTTTGAATCGGAGTATATCATGTTAGTCAATGGAGTGGTTGAGGTTGCGTATTCAGTTCTTGTCCTTATAAAACCAACATTGAGGCGGCGATACATACGTTCCCAAAGTCTCGCCTAATTCATACTTGGCCAGCAATTGTTCAAGTTTGTATGGTGCCATCTTCGATATGTCAGGTCTCCAAAATCAATCAACAGTCTGCTAAAGTGCTAAAAGTGGACGCGTTTCAAAGGACTGAATGTTAGCTTGTCGGTCTTAATACACCGAAATAGAGGGAGACAAGCAACAACAATGCACAAAGAGAAGCCCTGTTGCCATAGCATCATCGACTTACCTCTCTCTAGTGTTGCCTCGAGGTTCAAATTGATCACAGTACGAGACACGCAGACACGGGCGGAAACACGCTCCTATCTCCGACGCTAGGTTTGGGAAGTGATTCGGGTCGAACTGATGGGCAGCCTTAGGCAATGATTGTTTGTGACCAAAGAAGTTCAGTGATCCTGCTCATCCACCCCGATGACGCAGCGCAGCAGATTGATTGATGGGACCCCAGTATTCGTGGCCAAGATTGTACAACACGAATAGGAATGAACCCAACATGTGGAAGTGAGTAGTTTGCATCGCACCCGACCGAATGAAATATGTGTTCCTTTACAGTGTTTGTACCAGGAGCCGGGCTGACGAGCGCTTGAATCATCATAACGCAGGAGATTGTCCGACGTGCAGAAGAGGAGTAGGAGGCTTCTCCAGAATCTTTCAGGCGTGATCTGTGACAAGCATCCTGTTATATTCACACACAGATTTACATCGTCACTCTAGTATATATTTTTTGAGTGTTGATGTACCTCAAGAATCTCGGAGACATTAATGAGCCTGGTTTCGTTAGTTCATCTGAATAAACCTCTATTCCCAATGAGCGCCGGGCGCATCTCCGTGAGCACTTTCGTGAGTCACTTGCACCCATCCTGGGTTGCTTCTACACGGAGATCATTCGATGTGCAGACCTCGGCCACCCCTCCCGACCCTGCAACTTTGGCCCTTTGATGCAGAAGCTGAAAAGTATCTTCCCTGATGGTGCCACCGTATTTGTCATCGACGGTGAGCGCACTTCTGCCAGGTCGGAGACTAGCATGAAGCGCCATCGGGACTGGGTTGGCAAAGTGGTTGATGAGCTGGACAAGGTAGCTGCTTCCATGAAGCAGGCGGCTCACGATGGCACAAAGAGAATGCCAAAGTCCTTTTATGAAAAGTCAGATCCGTTGACACGTCGCTCGTTCCTCGTGAATGACGACGTCAAGACCGGTCTAGCCGCCGCTCTGGAAGCAGAGTTCAAGGTCGAGAAGGCACCCGGTGAAGCTGATGTATACATCGGCCGGGTAGCTACTGGTGAGTGAAATTTGCATGTTTTTATTGGATGTTGTGTTTGAATGTTGTGGAATTGTTCTCTGTTATCAAATGCCTTGGACGCCAAAGAATTGATCTCACTTACGCGTAAGATTCAATCACAAAAGAAGGTGTGCAGGTTTCACTGCACACTGACTGCAAACTGGCGCGTGCATAGGTTCAGAGCATATCGTTGATCAAGTTATTTCAACCTCATTCATATTTTGTATTATTATGTTATAATTTATAATATAGAGAAAGTCTAAATTACATACATTTAGACAAGCATCTATATATATGTCCCTATCATCTTCATCGGCTTTATCGTTATGCGGCTTCGCCTTCGGCTGCTTCGCCTTCGCCTTTGTTTGATAGAGATGTTAGTCGTTCAAACTTCCAACCACATGTGGCTGCCGATACACATCACATACCTTCTTCAAATTCACCTTCCTCTTCAGCAGTGGCGTCTTGGTATTGTTGGTATTCAGAGACCAAGTCTGATCGTACACGAGTTGCAAGTTAGCACATGCTTATGATATTTGTCAAACAAAAACACGTGGCGATAAACCATACATACCATTCATGTTGGACTCGGCTTCAGTGAATTCCATTTCATCCATACCTTCACCAGTGTACCAATGCAAAAAGGCCTTGCGACGGAACATGGCGGTAAATTGATCAGAGATACGTTTGAACAATTCTTGGATGGCCGTGGAGTTACCGATGAACGTGACAGACATCTTCAAGCCCTTTGGTGGAATGTCACAAACAGCGGTTTTAACGTTGTTTGGAATCCATTCAACAAAGTATGACGAGTTCTTGTTTTGTACGTTCAACATCTGCTCATCAACTTCCTTCATGGACATTCTACCACGGAACATGGCAGCAACGGTCAAGTACCGGCCGTGTCTGGGGTCAGAAGCAGCCATCATGTTTTTTGCATCAAACATTTGTTGAGTGAGCTCAGGAACCGTCAAGGCTCGGTATTGTTGAGAACCACGGGAGGTCAATGGAGCAAAGCCGACCATGAAGAAATGGAGACGTGGGAATGGGACCATGTTAACAGCCAATTTACGCAAGTCAGCGTCTATGATCGTTGGCAATGTTAGCATAAACTCTCATAAGCCAGTGAAACTGGCATTCACCAGAAATGATAGTGCGAGAAGCTAATTCAGTACTTACTCAATTGACCTGGGAATCGTAAGCAGGTAGTGATACCAGACATTACGGCGGAGACCAGATGGTTCAAGTCACCGTACGTTGGGGTGGTGAGCTTCAAAGTTCTGAAGCAAATATCGTACAAAGCTTCGTTGTCAATACAGAAGGTTTCGTCCGAATTTTCAACCAACTGGTGCACTGATAGGGTGGCATTGTATGGTTCAACGACGGTATCAGAGACCTTTGGTGATGGAACAACCGAGAAGGTACACATCATTCGATCTGGATATTCTTCACGGATCTTGGAGATCAACAAGGTACCCATACCAGCACCGGTACCACCTATCCATAGTTATAGATATGTTGTAAGATTCAGATCATTATCTGTTATCAATCCGCGTTGATGACTTACCACCGAGAGAGTGGGTGATTTGGAAACCCTGTAAGCAATCGCAAGATTCTGCTTCCTTTCGAACGACATCCAATACGGAGTCGACCAATTCAGCACCTTCAGTGTAGTGCCCTTTGGCCCAGTTGTTACCGGCTCCAGATTGACCAAAGACAAAGTTGTCTGGTCTGAAGAGTTGACCGAATGGACCAGCCCGGACAGAGTCCATAGTACCAGGTTCCAAGTCTATCAAGACAGCACGCGGTACATACTTGCCACCAGTTGCTTCATTGTAGTAGACGTTGATTCTGTATGTTATAGTTGGTTATGAGTGAGCGAAGCTCCGTTTATGCAAAACACCCCACCACCCATAAGGGTATATCGGAATCACAGGCAAAAGTCAACATACCTTTCCAATTGGAGGTCAGAATCGCCGTGATATGTACCAGTTGGGTCAATGCCGTGTTCGTCTGAGATAACTTCCCTACGTAATGGAAAAGACGCGTGAGATCGTTGGGCGCGATGAAGCACATCTGGTTCAGACAGACACCCAAGTCCCACGGATAAACCTCGACCGCGAGGCCTGTGCGACATCCAGTTCTATCTTCTCTGGATTGAAACCAGCAGTTTTGACTAAATTCCACCAGTTCCACGTCTGCT